>VZDJ01000174.1:12687139-12697371 GCA_008694505.1 Cyanoderma ruficeps | reverse complement strand
AGGATCCAGGACCCTGCACATGGCACCAGCACTGGGACCCTGCACCCTAAAATTGGGCACCCAACCCTATCTGGGCCCCTGCACCCCAACTCTGGAACCCTGTATCCCTACACTGGGACCCAAACTGGGCCCCTGCACCCCAAAACTGGGTCCCTGCACTGTTTGGGACCCTGCAGCCCAGCCCTGGTCACGGCCCCACCAGCCCAGGCTGGGCCCCCAGAGGTGCCCCCGGCATTCCCTGGGGCTGTGACACCACAAGGGAACACCTGGGGCTCGGTAAGGCAGAACATCCCCCGGGATGAAGTCCTGGCAGTGACCATTTCGGGATCTGGGAGATGTTTCTCCACTGATCTTCTGCTGAAGGGTCAGTCTGGTGTCCCTTGGTGTCACCCACACGTCCAGGAACCCTGAGACATCCGCAGAGCCTTGCAAACATCTGGGGTGTGATGAAAAGCTCTGTGTAGAAATGTGTTTGTGGCACTGATCTGGTTGTGAGGCTTAAAAGGAAAATCATAAATCCGGAACTTCAGCCAGGGACTGGCCAAGCCCCCTGAGGGATTCCAGATTTTCCCTGATCCCACATTGCAGAGAAACATAATAAAACCCACTTTTATTTTCATTGAGAAGAAAGCACAGAGATATTTCAGTCCTCATCCCATCCCTCCCCCTGGAACAAGGCACAGCAATAAAATCCCGCCAGAAGTCCCGTTTTCCCCTTTTCACATGGAGAAACTTTCCTTGGGTGTTCTCCTGCAAATTAAAACCAGCATTTCCCAAGGAGATGTGCCAAGGGTGAGGAATGGGTTTCTCCTTTTCCAAATTAAATTAAAGCATCCAAACAGAACAATTCCCTTGGGTTTTTTCCATTAAACCTCTCTGTCCCAGGGTGAGCGACCCCAGCAGGCTCCATGGGCAGATCCCACTTGTCCAAGGGCACTTGGCAGCTCCAAGGTCTGTCACAACCTCATGGTGCTTTTTAAGGAATTTTCAGGAGTTTTGTTCTGCCTGTTGTAATTCCATAACTGGGACCTCAGTGTCCAGGGGGAAAACTCAGAATCGTGGGATCACTGAGGTTGGAAAAGATCTCCAAGATCATCAAGTCCAGCCTTTGACCAAATCCCACTAAACCCCATCCTAAAGCACCACATGGGCCCATGTTTTGGACACTTCCAGGGATGGTGATTCCAGCACTGCCCCAGGTGGCCTGTGCCAGTGTTTAATCACCTTTTCAGCTTGGAATTTTTCCCAAATATCCGACCGTGATATCCTCATGGTGGAGCAGAAAAGGAAATGTCACCTCCAACCTGTCCCCAGCTCCATCCCAGAGTGGGAGACGGGAGCCTGGACAGAGGGAGCTGCAGGGTGGGAGGAGGTGGGAACCCTCTGGGATCCAGGCAGGCTCTGGAGAAGGTTCCTGGCCTTCCTTGGCCACCCCACCTGATTCCCTCAGGATCAAACAACGGCCTGGGGTCACTGGTGCCCTGGATTGGTGGTGGTGGGACCTGCCGGAGGTCACAGCCCCCTGCAGGGCTGTTCCCAGCAGGAATTGTGCTCCCTGGTGGAGCTCTGCCCCTCTTCCTTCCCTTGGATCAGCAGCGGGGCTGTGGCAGAGGGGGGGTCCCCGGCCCGGGCTGTCCCCGGCCCCTCTCCCTGACCCTGGTGCCCAACTGTCCCCCCAGGGCACTCGGGCTCCGTGTCCGCTCCAGCCGCAGCTCCTGGAAGTGGCGCTGGAGGGGCTGCGGCAGCCCAGGCTTGGAGCTCAGGGACAGGGAGGAGCTGGGATGGGGATGGTCCCCCCGACCCTGCACAAGAGAGGGAAAGGTCAGGTCAGCCCCGGCTGGAAGCTCCAGGAGGATCCTGCCCACACATTCCTGGCTCCTCTTGGCTTGGGGATCAGCCGTGGACACGACACACATCCGTGTCCCCTGGTGGACACGACACACATCCGTGTCCCCTGGTGGACATTTCACCACACAGCGCTGGACTCGGAGCCTCTGGGGGTGACCTGGGGGTCCCCGAGGCTCTCTGAGACCCCCCCCCCCAACCCACCTGAAGCCCAGCCCAGGCTCGGAGCAGGACCTGAGGCATCACCTGGGTCAGGGGTTCCCTGCGGGCTCCCGGAGCCGGCGCCTGTTCCGTCTGCTGCCCGTGGCCACCGTCCTGAGAGGACAAAACACGGCTGGTCCCGCCCCCTGTCACCGCCCAGGCCGGGAGGGGCTCTCACCGCCCACCCCCAGGTGAAGGCTCCAAGGATGGGGAGTGTGGGCTCCTCCAGGGGCTGGAGCTGTCAGGGGCTCCGTGTCCCTCCTCCCGGCCCCGGTCACCTGCTGGCTGTGTCCGGCTCCCAGGGCTCCCTGCAGCCGCTGCCACTGCCCGAGGCGCCGCTGGATTCGCTGCCGGAGCCCCCGCAGGACGAGGAGGGCGCGGCTGGGGGAGGGCAGGGATGAGCTGGAGGGGACACGGGGGGAGGGATGGTGGCACCAGTGGGACCCCCCTGTCCCCCCGGGCACCTCCTGCCACCCACCCGAGCGCCGCCGGCGAGGGGCCCGGTCCCCCGGCGCTGCTGGGGCGGGGGTCGTGTCCCCACGGGGCCGGCGGGGGGGTCCCCAGGCCCGGGGAGCCCCCGGCCCCCCCCGGTACCGCCGGACCCCGCGGGCGGCTCCGGAGCTGCTCCCGCCGGCCGCTCCTGGCGGCCCCGTCCTGGAGGAGCAGGGAGAGAGGGATGAGAGCAGCGCCAGCTCTGCCCCCGAGCCCACCCAGCCTCTCCTGGGAAAGCTTTGGAGCCAGGTCAGAGCTTCCAGGGAACTTCTGGAGCCCCGGGGCTGAGCAGGGCTCTGAGCAGGACAAACACAGAAACACCCGGGGGCCCCTCCTCTGTCCCCCGAGCCACCCCCGGCGCTGTCCGTGTCCCCACGGCACTGTCCCCACCAGCCCCCTCCTGGCGGGGACAAAACCTCTGGGTGGCCTCAGAGGAGCAGCACATCTGGGCAGCTGCGCCCCCCGGGCTGATCCCCCTCCCTGCTCCTGCCCCACATCCCCACCGCTCCCTCCGCCCTTCCCTGACCTGCTCCAGGGCCTCCTGGAGCCGCCGCAGGGTTTCCGCCTTGTCCCGCTGGAGCAGCCCGTGCAGCCGGTGCAGCACCTCCAGCCGCTGCTGCAGGAGGGAGCGGCTGCCCCGCTCCAGCTCCCGCAGCCTCTGCGGGAGAACCGGAGTCACGACACTGCCCAGGGCCGGCTCCGGCTCCGGGAGGGCCCTTCCCAAGGGCGGTGTCCGGGCAGTGTCCAGGCAGGATGCCCAGTTCCCTCCCTAACCCACCCCAGCCTTGGTGCCCGTTGGAAAAGAGCTGAGGTTTGGTGGGTCGGTGCCCAGGAATTCTCATCCCGGCCTCAAACCCAGCCCTTCCCAAAATTCCAGCTCTCCCCGCCTCTGCCGGGGCTCTCCGGGGCTCTGCTGACCTGCAGAGAGTCACCCCAGTCTGCCCACAGCCACAGGGGTGGTTTTCCCAACAAACCCTTCTCCTAAAAGCCTCAGTCCCTCGATAAAACCTCCCTGTGGGTGAATCCAGTTTGGCTGTGTAGGGATTTGTGCGGCACGGAACGTTTCCCGTGGGATGAGTGTGGCTGGAAAAGGGCTGGGCTGCCGACAGGGGTGTGATGTGTGCGCTCCTCCCCACGGCCCCGCCGTGGGGATCTTGGCCCCTCTGGAAAACCGGGAATGCTCTGACCTCCAGCAGCTCCCGTTTCTCTTCTTGTGGAGTTGTTGTTTTCTTTTTCTCCCTGTCCAGGCGCTCCTGGCCCGTGCTGGCTCCCTGCCCCTGCCAAGACTGGAAAAACCCCTCTTGTCCCATTCCCACATCTTTGCCTCTTCCAGGAGTGGGCTCTGGCCCTCCCCTCACGCCCGGGAGCAGCACAGCAGAGCTGTGGTCGTGGCCAGCACGGTCCCCCCAGCCTGTCCCTGCCACCTGCAGCAGTGCCAGGCCAACCCCTGCCTGGGCATCTCGAGGTGACCTCACCATCCCCTGCAGGTCCGTGTGGCACCGGTGATGGGTGTCCCAGGTGTGTCCCAGCAGTGCCAGGCCAGTCCTGTACGGGGCACATGTCACTCCACAGCCCAGCTCTGCCCCCAGGGTGCCCGTTCCCTCCTGGGCTCCCGGTGCCACCTCCTGCTGCAGCCCCGGGGCAGGAGCCCCCCCGGAGCCCCCATACCTGGCTCTGTCCCCTTGGCTCCAGGGCCTGGCACCAGATGCCAGCTCTCGTGTCCCCTCCGGGTTCCTGTGCAGGGACCAGCGCAGCTGCCCCGCTGTCCCCTGGCACGCAGGACTGGGGTCACTACCCCGTGTGTCCCTTTTCCATTGCACTTCCGCCTGCATTTCATGGCCACCACGTGGGACACAAGGACCAGGGCCAGGCTTGGTGTCCTGGCCACATCCCACTGTTCCCCAGAGCCCAGCAGGAAGCAGAGCCAGGGCAATCCCTGCATCCATCCCTGCCCCCCGCAGTGCCTCCCATCCCAGCCAGGGCTGTGCTGGTGGCAGAGCCCAAACCCCAGAGCCCAGGCCCCTACCTTGCAGGGCAGCCCCCCTTTCTGGTCCCCACGCAGCCCTGGGGACACAGGTGACCCCCAGCGCCTTCGGGCTGCCACGGTTGTCCCAGCACCTGCAGGGGAAATGGCATTTGGGGGAGGGGGCCCCACAAACCCACAGAAACCCCACAGACCACTGGGGCTGGTTCCTGCCACCGTGTCCTTGGCTTTGCCATGTCCCTTCCCCTGCTTGTCCCAGCCCTGCACCCTCCTCCTGCACCTCCCAGTGCCCCAGGCCAGGCCAGGACTCACTCCTGCTGCTGCCTCCTTCCCTGTCCGTGTCATTCACAGCCAAGGTGACATTCCCTCCACGTCCCCAGAGAGCTGGTGGCTCCTGACGCCTCATGCTCCAGGCAGGATCTCTCCTGGTTCTGGCACTGCTGGCCCTGGGAAAACTGCTCCCGGGAGAGCCCGTCCTTGCCCCAGCCCTGCTGCTGCCAGCAGGGATCCCTGGAGTCCTCCAGGAATGCCCAGGCAAGGCTGTGGCCAACAGATCCCCACGGGGAGGGTCCCTGAGGCCTGGCTGGGCAGAAGGGGCTGCCCAGGGGACCCCCCAGGACACCCCCACATGGCTCAGGTGGGAGATCCTGGCTCCCAGAGACTCCAAGGATGGAGACCTGTCCTGCCCGGGGGCCCTGCCCGGCTCCATGGGCAGCCGTGGCCGCAGGTCCAGGCTTCTCCCTGAGGGGAACGAGGGCTCCTCCTGCCCAGGACGAGCTCCTTCCCTGGGGACATCCCCAGCAGGCTCCTGCCGGCACAGCAGGGGCACCATCATCCCCTCCCAAAAGCTGGCAGCCAAGTCCTCGGTGCAGATGGAGCTGGAGCTGCTGCAGTGGCCCGGGCTGGGCTGGGAGCCCAGGAGCTGAGCCCAGGAATGCTCCTCTTCCCATGGGACAGGGCTGTCACCCCGGGCACACCCGGCACCACGTCCTGCCAGCTCTGTGGGGGACAGCAGAGCCATGAGCCCACCCCAGTGGGAAGGAGCCATCCCATCCTGCTGGATTTGAACCACCTTGGAGGGGCTGGGAATTCCTGTTCTTACCAGGGAGCACTTGGGGTGCACCAAAGCGCCTGAACACACCCCACGCTCTTCTGTAAGATCCTCAAGGGCTTCCAGTAGGAAAAGCCACAATATCATCCTCATTTTCATGTTAAACCAGGGTCGTTTTTGACCTTGATGCTCCCGGGGCACGGCTTGGTGGGGGAGCAGTGCCAGGGAGGGCCGGCAGCGCCCAGGATGGGGCAGGGCTGCTGTCAGCTCTGCCCAGCAAGAATTTCAATATCCAATCGAAACCTCCCCAGCACAACTTGAGGCCATTTCCCGTTGTCCTGTCCCTGTTCCCTGGGAGCAGAGCCCGACCCCCCCGGCTGTCCCCTCCTGTCAGGGAGTTGTGCAGAGCCACAAGGTCCCCCCTGAGGCTCCTTTTCTCCAGGCTGAGCCCCTTTCCCAGCTCCCTCAGCCTCTCCTGGGGCTCCAGCCCCTTCCCCAGCTCCCTGAACCTCTGCTCCGTGATCATTCCCAGCCAAGCATTGCTCTGCAGAACTGGCAGAGGGGCTGGGGGGGCCAAGCAGAGCTGAGAAAGCCCCGATGTGCCCCGTCCCCACTCACCGGCCATGCCAGGACACTGCTGGGGAGGATGTCACCGTCCCTGCTGCCACCAGTGCTCGGCACAGCCACGCCTGGGAGCGGAACAGGGGATGGAACAGGGAATGGGGCACTGCCAGACGTGTTCACCGGGGGAGGGGGACAAGGCAGGAGCATCCCAGCGCTGGTGCTGCGCCTGCACCCCCACAAAGGAGCCCCGCAAAGGAACCCCCCTTCCCACACCCACACCTGGGTTTGCCGGGCATCAGCAGGCTCCAGATCCAGGATCCTGAAAACCCAGGCCTGCGGAGAGGGGGAAAAGAAGCGCTGAGGGTCTCAAAGCACTTGGGGTTGGGCCAGAAATCCCCTGGGGAGTTCTCCAGTGGGGCCAGGCAGGGCAGGATCACCCTGCGAGGGGATGGGGCAAGCCGGTGCTGGAGCAAATCTGAGCTGGCCCAGGCGTGCTGGCCCAGGTGTGCTGGTCCGGGTGTGCTGGCCCAGGTGTGCTGGTCCGGGTGAGCTGGCCCAGGTGTGCTGGTCCGGGTGTGCTGGCCCAGGTGTGCTGACCCAGGTGTGCTGGTCCAGATGTGCTGGTCCAGGTGTGCTGGCCCAGGTGTGCTGGTCCGGGTGTGCTGGTCCGGGTGAGCTGGTCCGGGTGTGCTGGTCCGGGTGTGCTGGCCCGGGGCTCAGTGAAGAGGCTGAGACAGACACAGCCCGGCCCGCCCCGTCCCGGCCGCTTCCGGAGCTGCGGTGCCAGCGGGTGATGGGGGCCGGGGGTTGTTTTTCCCTAAAAGCAGGACATGGGCGCTGGAGCTGCACTCGGGAGCTGCAGGTCCCCGGGGCCACCGCCGTGCCCAGCGCAGGGAGGTGACAGTGCCGGGGTCCCCCCACCGCAGCCCCGACTCACCTGGGGCCGCAGAGAGGAGGCGGGAGCGGGCCGGGCAGGGCTGTGTGTCCCTGTCTCCTGGCAACATCCCGCAGGGACCGGTCCCAGCCTGCCCGGACCCTCCTCCAGCTCCTGCCCCGCACAGCGTCCCCTGGGACAGCTCGTCCCCGCCATCCACAGGGAATCTCCGTGCCCGGGACCTCCCCTGAGCCCCATCTGCTGTTCCTCACTCCCTGTTCCTCCTCCTCTGGGCCACCATCTTCGCCCTTGGCGAAACTCCCCTGGGACATCTCCACTCCCATCATCTCCTCTCCTGGCCCTTCTCCCTCCCAGGGCAAACCTGCCTGGCTTCTCCTTCTCCGTCAAGCTGTTGCTCCCAGATAATTTCCTTCCAGGCTCCCGTTTCCCTGGACCTCCTGCCTTGGACAACTTCCCCTGGATCACCTCCCCTCCTGCCCCTCAAGCCACCCTCCCCGGACCTCCCTGGCAACTTCCCCCCCAGATCCTTCCCCTTCCCTCATCCACCACTTCCCTGGACCCCCCTGTCCTTTGGGAAACCTCCTCCTTCAAGCAACATTCCCTGGATCTTCTCCTTCCTGCACCACCTTCCAGGATCCCTCCCCACCCTCTACCCCGTGTCCATGTCCCCTCTCACACCCAGAGCTCCTCCGGGACCTGCAGCCCTGGGGAGCCAGTGACCAGCTCAGCACCACAGCTTTTAAAACTCCCGAATCCAAGTTTTATTTCCGTGTAGGAGAAGAGGGATCACTCACAATATATTATTGTTCAAAAAGAAAATACATTCAACAGCATTTACAGTGGAATGACATTAAAATCCTCGAGGAGGAACAGAAGGACCAGGAGATGGTGCTCTGGTTAAGTGCTGCTGATAAGATGATCTCTGGAAGATGGAGCAATTTTTTTCCGTTAGCCTAAAATCCGGGGGATTTCTGGGTTGGGGTGCTCCTCGCGCTCCCCCACACTCCGTGGAGCTGGGCAGGGTCTGTGATGGGGGTTCCCAGACAGATGAGGCGAGGGGGGCACAGCACAGGGGACCCCTTGGGGCCCCACAGCCCAGCAGGACCCTGTGCCAGCCCTTCGGGAGCGACATCCCGCTCCCTGCCCTGCTCCGCCCGGGAACACCCCGATCCAGGCTGGGAACAGCCCGTGCTGGAGCTTCTCCCTGCTCCAAGCTCCCGGTGACACTTGCATTGACACAGCAGAAAGGAAAGTAAGGCATTCTGAAGAGCTCCAGTTCGGCCCGTTTTACAGCCCTGACTCAGCCCCCAGCGGGACAAACCCCCCGGGACACTTTGGTGCTGCCACAACCCAAGGCAGCGGCACCGGGGATCGGCTGGGAGCATCCTCCCTCTCCCGGGCAGGACACCCGGGGCCGGGACACGGGCTGAATCCCAGGCTGCATCATTTCAGATCAGCTTTCCCAAGGCAGGGCAAAGCTCCAGGAAGGAGTGAACCTTACGGAGCAGCTGCTGCAACTCTTGGGACACTGGGAGGCAGCTTGGAGCATCCCACTCCCAGGGATCCCTGGTGCCGCTCCTCCAACCCCAAACACATCGTTTCCAGAAGGGAATGTCTCTGGAACACCTTTGCCATGCTACAGGATCCAACTCTGGAGCAAACCATTGCTTCCCTGCAATGGGAATCATTCCATCGCTATCACCCGAGCTCGGGGACGAGCCGAGGGGAATCGTACTCGTGCTGTAAAAACTTCAGACAGACACTCCTGTCTTCATCATTTTTCATCTATTGTGTACCATAGAAATTTAAGCAAAATAATTTTATATATATTTATATATATATATGTATAAATTAGAAGCAAATAAATAAGATCAAAGGGTGCGCTGAGAGCAGTGGGGGCTGCCCCGCACCACTGTGACGCCGGCCGGGGCCGTGGGGACTGTACACTGTGGGGATCTCAGGGAGGGAAGTGCTGGAAGCTGATCAGGAGGAGACTGATGGATGAGGAACCTGATTGCATAAGTGTCCCGTGTGCAGCCTGGATATTCCAGTTACCATTGCCTCAAGGTTCGTTATTGCTAATTAACCTCCACGTGGGGGTGACGGGCCCGGCTCAGTCAGTGTGATATGATGGAGCCAGAGAAGGAGACAGCAAAAATGGGATCCAGCAGGGCCAGGGCAGGTCTCCAGGCGTTCCTGCAACTCCTTGGCCCAGCAGATCCCATCTCTGGGATGCTGCCACCTCCTGCTTCCCCTCGGTCCCCTGGTCCTCACCTGTCAGTGCTCGCTCCGCTTCTCCCACTGCATCCATGGCCAGGCAGGGTGATGACCCCAGGAGGGGTGAGGGGGACAGGGGCTCCCTGCCCTGACAACATGGAGCTGCTGCAGGAGAGCCCAGGAAGAGGGAGGAGAGGGATGGGAGCCGGGAGCAGGTGCTGGGATGCAGGAACCCACCACCTGTGGCCAGGCCTGTGTGGCTGAACAGGGTGGGAGATGCAGGACCAAGGCTCCATGCCAGCAGCACCACTCCCCTCCTCTCCCCATGACACCTCCTCCCTCCTCTCCCAGCCAGCATCAGGCACAGCTCAGCAGGGAGACACCGATGGAAAAGCTGGCATCGAGAGCCAGCCCCCACGTGCAGGGACATGGAGCAGGGACACAGAGCCAGGAGCATCACCGGGATAAAACTCTTCACTGCACAGGCCTGGCATTCCCAGCCTCGCTGAGGCCATCTCGCCCTCCGGGTGTGGCTGCAGGAAAACCAAAGCAAACCTCACTCAAACCACTCCCACACGATCAAGACAGGCCCAAGCTTTGCCTGAACACATCAGACTGTGAGGATGCACCTCCAATGCTCTTGAAAAAAACAAAATCCAGGTCAAATACCCCAAAGTCACCAGCTGAAATATCCTACTTGGCGTTCCTGGGATGACTGGGCACTGTGGAACCACCAAGAGCCTCCGGGATCAAGCGCCGTGGCTCCTGGGGACGGCTTTCCAAGCAGACTTGTTCGTGTCCATCTTTGAAGGAAACCTGAACCAGGAGCAGGATTTGGTTTTTTTTAAAAAAATAATTCCACAAAGTCCACACAGAAATAGGGTCCAAAAAAAAAAAATGGCAAAGAGAAGAGCTCACACAAGCACAGCATTCCCACACCCCAGGCATCTTTGGAAGTCGACGTCTCGGCCGCCGGAGCCAAG
>VZDJ01000174.1:12651175-12687050 GCA_008694505.1 Cyanoderma ruficeps | reverse complement strand
AAAAAAAAAAAAAAAAAAAAAAAAAAGGGATGCTATTTATTAGTGCATAAAAAAATAGGTTTGGAATCCCTGTTCAGATCTCTGCATGTATTGACTCTGTGGGTCCAGTGGGACGCTGCTGGCACGTCCTGGCTGTCCCTCGGGCTGTGCCCGTGTCCCAGGGCTCACTGGGGGCTCAGAAGATGTCGGGGCACACGCTCCAGTCCTGCTTGTCCTTGGCCTCCCAGTAGCCGCCCTTGTAGACGCAGATCAGCTCCCCGGTGACGGCGTCCACCTTGCGCTCGAACCACAGCGGGATGTACCCCTCATATTCCTTCCCTGGCCGGGCAGAACAGGGGTCAGGGGGCTTCTCCACCCACAACCCCACAACCCCACAGCTGCCCCAAGAGCCACGACTGTCTGTCTGTTGGTGCTCCCAGAGCCCAGACTGACTGGAGCCCAGCCCTGCTGTGGCCACGAGGGCCAAAGGTGGAGGGGTCTCTAGAGTGACAAAGTGACTGATGGGACGTGATGGCCAGGGACACAATAACCAGCAAGGCAAAGCAGCTGACAACCCTCCCTGCCAGAGCCCACAGCCCCAAAAACTCAACCAGCCCCCACAAGTGTCCCAAACCCACCCACAAGGGTCCCCCAGAGCTGCTCTCCCCTTGCAGGGTCTGTCCTCCAGAGCCATCCCGCAGCGGGGGCAGCACAGTCCCCGCGCCCCGAGCCATCCCCTCACCTTCCTCCAGGGCCTCCACGGCCTCGGCCTCCCTGCGCCGGCGCACGGCCCTCTGCTTCTCCTCCAGCCTCTGCTTCTCCACGTTGGCCTCGTCCCAGCGGCCGCTCTCCATCAGGCGCTGGTCGGGGCGCAGCCGGCTGTCCGTGGGCGCCACGCGCTCCTCGGGCTCGTTCAGCGTCAGCGCCAGCTCCGAGAAGAAATACATGTTCTCTGCGTTCTCCCTGAATCCAGAGAACCTGGTCAGGATTGCCTCAGGCACAGCTCCCCAGCCCCACTGAGCCACTCCCGCTGTGCTGGCACTGCTGGGGCACCTCCAGGGCTGGGGCACCTCTGGGACCCTCCTGGCAAGAGAGACCTGGAGGGGCTGGAGCGTGTCCAGGGCAGGGAACGGAGCTGGGGAAGGGGCTGGAGCCCCAGGAGAGGCTGAGGGAGCTGGGAAAGGGGCTCAGCCTGGAGAAAAGGAGCCTCAGGGGGGACCTTGTGGCTCTGCACAACTCCCTGACAGGAGGGGACACAAGGGGAGGCTCTGCTCCCAGGGAACAAAGGATGGGATGAGTAGATATGGCCTCATGTTGAACCACAGCAGTTTGGGATTGGACATTAGGGCAAATTCCCTCCTAGAAAGGGTGGTCAGGCATTGGAACAGGCTGCCCAGGGCACTGGGGCAGTCCCCACGCCAGGAGAATATCCCCAAAGCAGGGAGTGTCTGTTGGTGCTCCCAGAGCTCAGACGGGGCTCCCAGAGCCCAGCCCTGCTGTGGTCACGAGGGCCAAGGGAGGACTGGTCTCCAGAGGGACAAAGTGGGACATGATGGCCAGGGACACAATGACCAGCAAGGCAAAGCAGCCAACAGTCCTCCCCTACCAGAGCCCACAGCCCCAAAAACCCAACCAGCCCCCACAGGTGCCCCAAACCCACCCACAGGAGTCCCCAAAGGCACCCTCCCCTTGCAGGAACCGATTCTCCCACCTCAGAAAAAGCCACTCAGCCCCACAAGTCCCACATGTCCTCAGGCCTGGGCATAGGGGCCTCCCATTGCACAAGGCTCTGGGACATGCCATCCCCATCCCAACCTGCTGTCCCAGGGGACTCACGGGAGCGGGTACTTCCTCCACAGGACCTTTGGGGACAGTGTCTGGTAGACGGTTTTCTGCTTGCCCTCGGTGCTGGTGCTGCCGTGGCTGCTGTGGACGATCTTGGAGCACTCCATCTTCTCATCCCACGTGCCCGACATGACGTAGTGGGCTTTGCCATCGGCGTCGCTCACCACGCCCGTCACCTGGCAGGGGGACACGGCTCTGGTGGCCCTTGGGAACGCCCAGAAGGACCCCACAGCCTCCAGGTGCCCAGCTGGATGTGGAGCTGTGTCTCCTGGGACATCCCTGACCTTGCAGGTGGGTGTCCAACCCACCAAACCCCTCCCAGGTGTCAGTGCTGCAGCTCCGGCACATCGATGCCAACGGAGGTGCCACCCAGCCCTCCCTGGTGAGGAGCCATGTTAGAGGTGCCTGACCGGCCCCTCAGCCCCGTGCTGGGGCTCATCCCAGTGGTACTGCAAGCCTGGAAGAGCCAGGTCTGACCCCTGAAGGAGCAGAGTCCCTGCTGGACACTCACCTTGCGGGGCACATCCCTGGAGAAGTAGCTGTAGGGGGTAAATTTTAGCTGGCATTTATCTTTGGACTTATGGTTAACAATCTCTATTTCACCAGACTGGAGAAAAGACACAGAAGCACAGCAGGGAGAGACAGAGGAGGGTTAGTTGTAGTGCAGGTACCAGTCACCACTGGCACAGCAGCACCAGTGGCTGCCCCCCACACCAGCCACCCCCACCACCTGCTGGCCTTGGGGAGAGCCAGGGAAGGCTCCAGGAAGCCTTTCCCAGCCCTGCAGGAAAGCAAAGCTTCCCACTGTGGCAGGAGCATGTGCCCTAAGAGGGAAATGCTCCTCCAGACCCCCAGAGCCAGGCAGGACCTGTCCCTTCACCCACCTGGTCGATCCAGAGCTTGCCCACGATGATGTTGTGCACGGTGGAGGTGACTTTCCTCCAGACATAGTGATTCCCACTGGAGTGGAACTCCAGGTGGATGGCGCCTGTGGAGAGAGGAGTGATCTGAGCTCAGCAGGGACAGACATTCCCCATATCCTAACCACCACCCCAGCACTGTGCTCATCCTCAGGGCCATCCCGCTCCTGCATCCCCCAACCAGGTCTGGCTCTGCATTCATCCCTCCCTCAGTCTGCTCCAGGAAGGGAGGTTACAACTCCTGCCAGGCCCTCTGCACTCTGCCAAAAGGAGTCATTTTAAAAGCAGGTCAGAAATGTGCTGCCTGGTTGATTCAGGCACTGGCACCACTCTGGCAATGCTGCCCAGCCCAGGGACAGGCAAAAGGAAAAAAAAAATGCTGGAAGGAGGCAGCTTATTGCACTTGACTGGCAGAGAGAGGGTTAAAACAGGCATCAAGTTCTCTTTAAATATCATGGAAGGAGAAATCAGTTCGTGGGCAAGCAGGATATTTCCATAGCAAAGGAGCCTGTGCAGCTGGCATCATGTCCACTTCCAGAGCAGACATTTTATTGTTGGATCCTTGGATCGGGAGCACAAATCTGGGCTCCTTAATTGCCTGGGGTGGAATTCACTGAGCCCCAGGTGAGCCCAAGGAATTCCCAGAATCCCAGGTGAGCCCAGGGGATTCCCTGAACCCCAGGTGAGCCCAAGGAATTCCTACAGGCTAAGGAAGCAGTTTCTTCAACTGCTGGGTTTTGTGTGAGCAGTGCAAGGCCCATCCATCCCAGATAATTCCAGGATCCAGCACCTACCCAGTGGCATGATGGAGAGGTATTTGCCCCTGAACTTGCTGGCGATGGTGATCTCCTGCCACAACGTCCACCCTCGCCTGGAGTACACGTGGTGGGCGGCTGCCGGGGGGTGGTGGCTCACCTGGGGACAGGAGACACAGCCCGTGAGGACACGGCTTCATCCTTTGTTAAAGGGATTTTCTTGGGGTTGCAATCGTTGTTTTTATTGTTTTGCTTTTGTTTCCCTGCTTAGTTAAGTGTCTGGAGAAATCCATTGGGGAAGTTTTCATAGTAAGAAAAAAAAGGGGAGTTGTGTCAAACCCCTTGGGGGAATTCCCAGGGTTCTGCCTTGAAAGGATGTGCCTTGGAAGACTCTGCAGAGTCCTCCCTGCCTAGGCTGAAGGAGTCCCTCCCCATGGTGCTGTGCACAGCGTGCTCTGCCCTGGTCTCTCCTTTCCCCCTGGGTCTCTGGTTTCCCCTTTCCCCAGTTCCCCACTGGCTGTGGATCCCTGGTGGCCAGCCCCGTTTGCCCTACAGGGCACTGACCTTTGCCTGCCCCTGCACTGCCCCTGTGCCCTCAGACCATGGCTCCTGACCCCTGTTCAGGCCCGTGCAAGGCCCTTGTCTCTGATCCCCCTTCGGCACCAGGAATAAACCTCGCTGGAACTGAATCATACAAAGGCACCTCTTTCCTCTCCTTGCTGAGCCTAGGCATGGTGTGTGATGTGTGAGCTTGGCTGCTTTGCCTGAATTCCCCACAAGGGGCTTTTCCACAGGAGATGCTTATTGGGATACAGGCAGCAGCTCCACCATCTAAAAAGGACAGTGCCACACACGGCCACCGGAGAGCCCGGCTGAGCGCTCGGAGGGGTGACAGCTCCACACCAGCTCAGCACTAAGGACACTCCAGGCTCTGGACACCCCAGTCTCCTCCTGGGCACTGGGGGGACCCCCATGCGGTGCCCTGGCAGCGAAGGGAGACACACCAGAACCCTGCCACCCTGCCAAGATTTGCTAAGGCTCATTTCAAAGCATGATCCATGAAACCTTCACTTGAAGAACCATCGCTGGGAGATCCTGTTGTTTCGTGATCCCAGGACACGGCCCTGCTTTACTGGGATCCTGGCTAAGAAACATGGATGTGCTGGCACCCCAGTAATCCCAGTGGAACAGCACCTGGGAAATCCTACAGGAGACAGGCCCACAAGTTGTCCAGAACACACAGCACGACTTTGGCTTTTCCCTCCCATACACACCAGGCTGGAAAAGTGGACACAGCATCCTCAATCTTGAGAGGACTTGTTAGAGGATGGTGCTCACATGGCCCTGCCCTGGAAAAAAAGCTGCCCAAAACAAAGGTGGGAGCAGAAATATCCCAGGCAGAGGGATCTGTCCTCAGACAGGCCCTCGGCTGGTGGCACAGCCTGGCACAGGCACCCAGCACCAGCACCCAGAGCTCCAGGATGATTTCCCTGCTGTAATTACAGGCTGAGTGCCCTGAGCTCTGGATTACACACAGGCAGGGCCAAGGCCTCGCCATTAAATCCCAGTCACCAGCAGCAGGAAATCCTATTTGGTAACTGGATTTCAGGCAGTGGATTATCACTGCTTGGCTGGGCGTGTTGGCAGGCTGAGCAGCACAGGCAGCATCCAAGGAGAATTCAGAGCAGTGGGAAAGGTGTCTGGAATTGGTCAGGAATATCAAATCTGGGTGCAAACAGAGGAAAACTGGGACCAACTGCAGGAAGTAATTCCAGGCAGGTTATTTATTTGGGAGGGAACAGGGATGGAGGATGGAGTGAGGAGAAAAGAGAGGTGAAAGAATGAGGGCAGGGATGACCATGTTTGGGAATGTTGCACTCAGGGGTGTCCAGGACAGGCAGGACTGGGAGAGATGTGGTCAGAAATATCCAGGGGGCACAGGCAGCCCCGGGCTTGGCACCACCGCTGGGATGAGGCTGATAAATCCACCCAGGAGTTCCTCCTGTACTCCAGGAAGGTGAGGGTGGCAGCTGGCTAAGGGATGGATCCTGGCCAGGAATCATCCACTTCCAGGTTAAACCAGGTGACAGCCCAGGAATTGCTGCCAGGCAAGGGGAGGTAAAGGTGTGACACTGCTGAGGTGAGTGAACCTGAGCCCTGTGACAGCCACAGTGCTGGGCTGGCTGAGGGATGAGGCCACTCTGGCCCTGGCAGGCAGGGCAGGCAGGAGGGCTGCACCCGGGCTCAGGCTGTGGCCGGCAGTGTCCCCCCGCGCTGCAGCCACGGGCACTGGGATGGCTCCCAGGCTGGGAGGGACCCTCCGGGGGTGTGCAGAGCTGGGTGACATCGGGCACACAGCACTGCGGGGTGTGGAGGGACAGCAGAGCCAGGAATTCGGGGGATTATCTACTGCAGGACCTTCCTGGGGTCACACTTCCAGGAGACCCCACACAGCCTGTTCCCTGTCNGGCGGGATGGGATGGGATGGGATGGGATGGGATGGGATGGGATGGGACGGGACGGGACGGGGTGGGACGGGGTGGGATTTGACAGGAGGTGCCATCCTGCCTCAAGCCAGTGCTCCACAGGTGTCTGACAAGTTTGGGCACCCACTGGCAGGGAGGGCTTTGCCTGCTCCTGGGTGTCCTGCAAGGAGCTGGTGGCAGAGGCTGGCACCACTGCAGCAACGGCTCCAAACCTGGGGACAAAGGGCCAAACCAACCCAGCCGAACCCGTGACCCATCCCCCCCTCGTCACCCAGCCCAGAGCACCGAGTGCCACGTCCAGTCCTTCCCTGGACACCTCCAGGGGTGGGGACTCCACCACCTCATCCTCACAGCATTTCTGGGAGAAGAGCCCACGTGAGGCTCAGGGAGGTGCTGGCTGCCCCCCGCAGCACAGCAGCCCCAGGATGAGCCCAGGGAGCCTCACCTGCTCGCAGAGGGATCGGAATCCCAGCTCCTCCAGGCGGTCCAGCTCGTAGGTCTCCCCCAGGAGGGGGTTGAATGGCTTTGCAGTGCGGTGGACGGTGGTGGAGTAGGAGGACACGGAGAAGGCGGCCACAAAGCACATCTGCTCCGTGGAGCTCTCGCACTTCACCGCCTTGTCCAGCAGCTCGTGGTACTCCAGGTCCTCCGTGAGCCGCTGCAGCATGGACAGGGGCTCGTTGAAGTTTACCTGCAGGGGAGCAGGGCGGGGTTGAGAAACCAGGGGAGATCCCCCGAGAGGCACCACCAAGCCCAAAGGACAGGGAATATGTGCTTTGCTCCCTGATCCGTGCCAGGCAGCACCAAGGTTCGGGCTGTGGGGGAGCCAACAGCCCTGTGGGATAATCGAGGATCACTCCAGGTTATCATCCTGACCCTAAAATGAGCCTCAGCAACGGGATCAGCCCCCTGCTGCCTCTCAGCCAGCATCCCACCGGCCACAGGCCAGGGATGTGCTCCCCAGCCTG
Organism: Cyanoderma ruficeps; assembly: GCA_008694505.1. NCBI lineage: Eukaryota > Metazoa > Chordata > Aves > Passeriformes > Timaliidae > Cyanoderma > Cyanoderma ruficeps. The sequence goes on along the minus strand of VZDJ01000174.1, from coordinate 12,680,097 downwards.
CCCCCATCACACCCTGGGAAAGTCACCCCTGTGCCAGGTGACCCAGCCGCCCAGAAAACCTGGAGAAGCCCCATTTTGGGGTCTCCTGCTCCTGGGACTCCAGTCCCAGGACAACACCCCTATTTTTCGCTCTGAAAATACTGGAATTAAAAAATAATTGAAAGCAAGACAAGAGTCGCAAAAGGTCTTCTGCCTTTTTAGCTTCAGTTCAAAACAAAGAAATATATTTTAAGAGGAGCAGATGGCTGAAGAACCACTTCTCTAAGCCAAGTTAAATATTTCATAGTAGAAAAAACAAACTCCAGATTCCAGGATTTAGCTTTTTTTAGATTCTCCACTCAGGGATTTAGCCAGTAAGTGGCAGGGATCTTACAGCACCAGAGAAAGAGAGAGCTGGGGAGAAAGAGCAGTATCAAATCCACATAAAAAGCAAATCACTTGGGATAATTCTCGGGAGAGATGCAGAGAACAAAGCCAGCAGCTGCATCCTTAGCACTGCTCAGGCAACAGGGAGCGAAACTCTTTCATGGGGGAAGAAGATGAATCCACCCAAATTCCTACAGCTCTTTTCCTCCTCTTCAGTGCTGCAGGTTTGTTCATTCAGAGGGCGTGTCAAGGAGCTGTTTGCACGAGAGCTTGCTCAGGCCATCACATCCCCAGCAAGGGGATGGATCTCAGGAGACCTCAGAGAATCTCAGGAATGCTCTTAATACATCAGGAATCTCCCTAAAAAATGTCCACGTGCAGCTGAGCTTGTGGGGTGGATCCTGGGACATCTCTGACAGGACCTCCCCTCTCATTTCCTAGTGACTGTGCGATTCTTCAACATTTCACAGAATCATGGAATGGTTTGGGTGGGAAGAGACATTAAAGCCCATCCAGTGCCACCCCTGCCATGGGCAGGGACACCTCCCACTGTCCCAGGCTGCTCCAAGCCCCAGTGTCCAACCTGGCCTTGGGCACTGCCAGGGATCCAGGGGCAGCCACAGCTGCTCTGGGCACCCTGTGCCAGGGTCTCAGACCCTCATGGGGAACAATTTCTTCTTGTATTTAATCTAAACCTCCTCTCTTCCCTCACGTTTGGACTCGAGCAGCTCCCAGGATGGTTTGATTGACAGGAGAAGTAGGAATTTCTCTCCCCAGGCACCAGCAGCTGCTGGGATTTCACATCCTGAGCTTATTCCTATGTCCATCACACCCTGATCTGCTGCTGCTGCAGAACTGGATGGTGCTGGGCTGTCCATCCCAGCTGGAAATAGCACAAGGAAGTGACAGCTCATCACTACTAGCCAGAGCTCTGAGCGCTCACTCAGGCTCTGTTTGAAGAGACAAAACACAGCTAATTCAGCATCCCAGCCTCTGGAATGTGCTCCTTGCTCTCTACCCAGCAGAGGATGGACTATGAACGCAGCTCTGTGCAGCACGTGTGACGGGCTGTTCCACACAGGCCCCCAGCAAACCCTTTCTGGCCATCACAGGGAGCCTTTGCCCCCAGGGCTGAACCAGCAGCACCCAAAATCTGCCCCCAGCACCTCCTTCACCAACAAACTGCTCTCTGTAAGGAAAATGAGGCTCTCTGAGCCCCTGGGGTGGAACCCACCCCTGCCATGGTTAGTGCAGGTGGGGCTGAGCCCGGAGTGGCCTGTCCTGGATCACACTGGGGAAAACATCACCAGCAACAAGGTCCCTTCCTCATGAACCCTCAGGAATTCTGTGTCCTGCTTCCCTCCATGCCTCTGCGACAGCTGGATTTGCAGAGGACACTCGGGCAATGTCCTCTCTGCTCCAGCCTCCCCTGGAGAAAGGAGGTGCTGGAGGAAGTCCAGAGGAGGCCACGGAGATGCTCCCAGGGCTGGAGCCAGGCTGGGAGAGCTGGGGGTGCTCACCTGGAGAACAGAAGGCTCCAGGGACACCTCAGAGCCCCTGCCAGGGCCTAAAGGGGCTCCAGGAGAGCTGGAGAGGGACTGGGGACAAGGGATGGAGGGACAGGACACAGGGAATGGCTTCCCACTGCCAGAGGGCAGGGATGGATGGGATATTGGGCAGGAATTGTTCCCTGGCAGGGTGGGCAGGCCCTGGCACAGGGTGCCCAGAGCAGCTGTGGCTGCCCCTGGATCCCTGGCAGTGCCCAAGGCCAGGCTGGACACTGGGGCTTGGAGCAGCCTGGGACAGTGGAAGGTCTCTGCCATGGCAGGGGTGGGACTGGATGGGATTTAAGGTCCCTTCCCACCCAAACTGTTCCAGGATTCCATGATAAGCATGCAGCAGCTGCAGAGGGCTCTGCCAGCACAAAATCCAGTCCCTAGAGACAATCTCCTGTCCCTGTCTGTGGGGCTGCTGTGCCACCACAGCACCAGCAGGACCATCCAGGGCTGTGACCCAAGCCCTGTGCACAGCCCAGAGCCAGCCCTGGCTGCCGGGACCCCGGGACTCACGGGCATGGGGATCTTGGAGAGCTCTTTGCCAATGCAGTTCTTCATGATGCTCCAGAGGTTAAGGCTGTAGTTGGGCTTGTCGGGAATGCGAGACCGTCTCCTTTTCCTCGGCAGGAGATCTTTGCCCGTGGACTCATTGTAGCTGCTTTGATTTGAGCTCTCAAAGACCTGCGGAAGCAACAGAAGGAACTCAGGTTTAAGCTGGACCCAAGCAGACCCAGCAGCTCCCAGGAACAGCAACCACAGCTCAGGAGACACCTGTGAATCATTGCTGGGAGCCTGTTCTCCAGGGAAATACAGGTACAACTGTCCCCCAACACCTTCCTGCTTCCCTCAGGAGAATGTTTAGGATGTTGATGACTGCTGCCGTCTGTCCCCCACCCGTGACTCATCACACAGCATCTGGTCCCCTCTCCCCTGGTTTCACCCCAGCAGGACCATCCCACCCTGCCCAGCCAACTCACACTGTCCTCCAGGTTCCAGTCCTCGGGGTGGCCCTCGCTGGCCCCGCTCAGGTTGCTGCCCGAACGCCTGCGGGAAGGAAACAGTTCAGCAGCTCAGCTGTGTGAGCACAGGACAGGGCACAGCAGGGGACACAACACCCAGGGCTGCGGCAGCATCACCCAGAGGGGACTGCCAGGAAGGATGAGGGGGGACAGAGGCTGTTAGGAGGGGATTCTGAGGACAGGATGCCCAGGAAGGGATTCTCAGCCCCAGCCCTGGGGGCACAGAGATTCTGCTTTTGTCACCAAGCCCAGTGATGTGACCATGGGTCAGACCACAGGTTCCTCCAGCCCAAATGTCCATGAAAAGAGCAGGAGACGGCAGACAGAGGGGAGTGTTTGATGGGATATTGGGAAGAACTTCTTCCCTGGGAGGGTGGGGAGGCTCTGGGACAGGCTGCCAACAGAAGCTGTGACTGCCCCATCCCTGGCAGTGTCCAAACTCAGGCTGGACAGGGCTTGGAGCAGCCTGGGGTGGTGGAAGGTGTCCCTGCCCATGGCAGGGAGTGGAATGAGAGGAGCTTCAAGGCCCCTTCCAGCCCTTCCCATCCCATGATTCCATGATTCTGTTAAGGCACAGTGCTCCCTGCCTGTGCCCAACACTCAGGGATTTCCCTCCAAGTCCCTGCTCCCATCAGTGTGGGGCAGAGGACTCAGCTCTCCCACAGCACCAGCTGACACCTGCCCTTCCTCACCTGCTTCACTGCAAGTGGGGGCCATCCTCAGCCTTGCTCCAGGAATGCAGGAGCAGCTGGACGCAGGATGGACCCTGGACAGAGGCTGGGGAAGCTCTGGAGGACATACCCACAGAGTGACCCCGTGGCTGCTGCAGGAAAACCAGCCCTTCCCAGCCCTTCCCACACTCCCAGGCAGCCCAGGGGTGGTACCTGTGGTGCTTGGGGTCTGCAGTTACAGTGATAAAAGCTGGTGCATCCTCCATGGCATCGAAATACTCCGTCTCCTCATCTTCATCACTGGCCTCTCCTTTGGCAGACTGCACACTCCCTGCTGGAACAGAGGCTGTGAGACATCCCGGGCTGCTGTCCCCTCCACAGCCCACCGTGCAGGATCTGTCCCCACAGCCCCCACGGTGTCCCCTCCCTGCACAGCCTGACCCCCCCTGTGCATCCCGCTCCACACCCCGAGGATGCCGTACGGATTTCCAGCTCCTAAAAGGAGGGATGTCGCCTGCTCCCCAACCCAGGCACACAAGGCGACCCTGCCATGCTCAGGAGCACTCCCGAAAATGCCCCCAGGCTGCCTGAGGGTGACACGGGCGTGCCCAACCCTCGCCTGACGTGGCTCCGCTCCAGCACCGCCCCGTCCGCCGGGAAATCCGGTCTGGATTAAAGCAGGAAAAAAAGTCACGTGTTTCAGGTGATGCTCGGAGAGGTTTCCCAGCCCCGCATTTCCAAACATTCCTCCGCTTCGGTGGGAGGGACCGATGGCTGTGACGCCCGGAGCAGGCGCTGCCTGCGGAGTCCCGGTGCAGCTTCCCCCTGCTCCTACCCCATCCCGGACAATCCATCACTCCCACTCTCCGGAGGAGCAGAGTCACCGCCTCAGGCGGACTTGTGCCTGCCCCGCGGCGATTTCCACCCTGCCCTCCTCAGCTGCACCTCAGAATTGTTTAGGCTGGAAAAGCCCTCCGAGAACATCAAGCCCAGCCGTTCCTCCAGCACTGCCCGGCCACCCCCACCCCGTGTCCCCAGGTGCCACATCCACACAGCTGTTAAATCCCTCCAGGAGTCGGGACACGGCTGGACAACCCTTTCCATGAAGAAACATTCCCCAATATCCAAACTAAACCTCCCCTGAGGCCATAGAGGAACGAGGGCAGTGCTTGGCACCAACATCAGCCCCCCTCCAGCAGCCACTGCTCTCTCCCTCGGGTCTGTTTTTCCTTTAAAAGCAAGACCCGGCACTATTAGCAGTTTTTGTGGCTGTAACTAATGCTTCCCTGGGGGAAGGACATTTGGCAGGAATCTGCAAAGCTGTTGGATCTTAGTCCAAACAAACCCTGGCTGTTCCACCGCCACCCCAAGCAGCCAACTCAGCAGTGCCAGGGGACCCTGAGCCTCTTCCCAGTGCCATGGCTGCCCCCCAGCACACGGAGGTGTGCCCACCAGGAAGGGTTAAAGCTCCCAAATAGCCTGGAATAGCATGAGTGAACTAGGGACACAGCCCCCCCTCACGTCTGAACCTTGGGGACATCCAAGTCCCTGAGCAAGACCAATTAGGAATAATTACGGTGTAATGGGATCCATTTAAAAAAGTACCGTGGGGATACAGGGCATTGCCTTGGGCATCCTTCCCACTGCTGGCAGCTCACAGGGAGCAGCCAGGCAGAATGCCCACATCCATCCCAGAGGGGCCTGTACAGCCCTGTGCCATCCCAGGGGTCTCTGAACAGCCCTGTGCCATCCCAGGGGTCCCCAAGCAGCCCTGCTCCACCCTGGAGGTCCCCGAGTGAAACACTCTGGTGCCTCCTGGGAGTCTTTCAGCAGCCATGTCCCCATCCTGGGGATCCTGAGCAGCCCTGTCCCATCCCGGGGATCCTGAGCAGCCCTGTCTCATCCCAGGGATCCCCAAGCAGCCCTGTCCCATCCCGGCGATCCTGAGCAGCCCTGTCCCATCCTGGTCCCCAAGCAGCCCTGTCCCATCCCGGGGATCTCAAGCAGCCCTGTCCCATCCTGTGATCCCGAGCAGCCCTGTCCCATCCTGGTCCCTGAGCAGCCCTGTCCCATCCCAGGGATCTCCAAGCAGCCCTGCCCCACCCCGTGATACCGAGCAGCCCCGTCCCGTCCCGGGATCCCGCGCTGCCCCATCCCGGCTCACCCTTGGCGGCGCTGGAGATGCTGGCGGTGCCCGAGGCCAGGCCGGGCGCCCCGCGGCAGGCTCTCTCCAAGCTGTTGTGCTGCTTGGCTAACTGCTCGATGGTCTCCTCCAGGCGGATCCGCTGCTCCCGCTCATGCTGCAGCAGCCGCTGCCATTTCCGGCTGTGGCTCTCGGCTAAGTCCAGGAAATCGCGGCAGGCCTGTGGCAGGAAGGGACAGCTCAGCTGGGGGGTGTCAGAGCACACGGTGACCCCGGCGCTGGTTCCCAATATCCCCTCCTGCTCCTCTCCCAGGAGCGTGGTTTTACCACCTCCCAGAGCTTTGCTCGTTCCCCACAACCACAGCTCAGCTCCTGCCGTCCCCAAGGAGGTGGCGGCAACACGGACAACAGTCCATGAGCCTGCCCACAGCTTGTCCCTGTTCCCATCCCTGTCCCCACTGTGGTCCTCAGGAGCCCAGGCTGGGCCCTCACAGTCCTCAGCCAAGCACAGAGGTCTTGAGTGGCAACTTCATGCCCAAATTCAGCAAATAAGAAGCTGGATGGGACAGTGGTCCCTGGGGTGACAGCCACAGACAGAAGAAGATCATAGAATCACGGAATGGTTTGGGCTGGAAGGGACCTAAAGATCATCCAGTTCCATGGGCAGGGACACCTCCCACTGTCCCAGGCTGCTCCAAGCCCCAGTGTCCAACCTGGCCTTGGGCACTGCCAGGGATCCAGGGGCAGCCACAGCTGCTCTGGGCTACTCAAGCCAGGAACCAGCAATCCCTGTGCTCCAGGGAGGCAGAGAGGAAGGATGCCCAGCTCCTCCCTGGAGCTGCACGGCCCAGGACACAGCACAGGGCCTGGCCTGGCCCCTGCAACACTTCCACCATGGCCAGAACCCCCCATTCCCCTCCCCAGTGAGCCCAGGGGACCCCCCAGCCATGGGGACCCCGCAGACATGCTGGGCTCAGGGAAGGAGGGCTCAGGGAGTGAAGCCTTGCAGGACACACAGCATCCCCATCCTGTGCCACCAGGCAGAGGACAGCTGGGCCAACACAATCCAGGCTGGCAGGAGAACCCCTTGGCACCAACCCCCCTCCCAAAGCCCCCAGGACTGGCATCCCCCAGCCCCAGCTGTGCCGGAGCCCCAGCAGGAGATTTCTGGGAGCAGGACATCCGCCCAGGGCCAGGACACCGGGACACTGCCGGCTGTCCCACACTGCCTCGTCCCAGACAATGGTCTCACAGCACAGCCCAGCCCTCACAGCTCTATTTTTAGATTATTTTTCATCTTGGATGGAACCCCGAGTTCCGTGGCCTCACCGCTTCCTTTGCCATCAGCCCCACGTGCAGCTGAGCACGGAGGCAGGGCTGCTCCTCCCACCCCGAATCTCTGCCAGATGGAACACACTGAACTTCTTCTTAGGTTTCAAAGTAAGAAAACAGGATTTTTATGGAAATTCTCCAGGAGCTGACAGCATGAAGGGGAATTAACTGTGCTTGTGCAATTCCTTGTCATACCAAGGAAGTCCAAGGCATAAATGCTGGCTGAAAAACTCAAACCTATTCAAAAGTACTAAAACCAGAGTTTTGAATGTCTGACAGACTTCCAACGTTCCCAGGACTTGATTATTTTCTGTTCCCAGCTATCTGGATTCCACAGATGACTCATCCAGCTCTTGGCTTGGTTAGTCAGCATTTGGGCTGCAGGTGGCACCTGCGGATCGAGGTAACTCCTGGTCGAGGAGAAGATTCAGGATTTCAGCTTCCATGACTTGCTCTGATTTTACCAGGATTTGTCCAAGAAAAGCTCCAATTCATCCGTTCTTCATCAAACCTTTCCTTTGGACAGGAGCAGGATTGAGACTCATCCAGGGAAAGAAGTTTTTTGCTTAAGGTTTTACTTCACATACACCTGGAACATGGAGGGACCAGACCCTACATGTGTCCCCTCCATCACCCCTTTGATCCTTTTCCCACTGAACACAGGGAGGGCTCAGTCCTGTCCCCCCGGATCCCTGGCTGTGCTTCCATCCTACATGTGTTCAAAACCAGGATCAGCTCTGGGACCCTCCGGGCAAGAGAGACCTGGAGGGGGCTGGAGCGTGTCCAGGGCAGGGAACGGAGCTGGGGAAGGGGCTGGAGCCCCAGGAGAGGCTGAGGGAGCTGGGAAAGGGGCTCAGCCTGGAGAAAAGGAGCCTCAGGGGGGACCTTGTGGCTCTGCACAACTCCCTGACAGGAGGGGACAGCTGGGGGGGTCGGGCTGTGCTCCCAGGGAACAGGGACAGGAGGAGAGGGAACAGCCTCAGGCTGGGCCAGGGGAGGCTCAGGCTGGATGTTTGGAAAATTTCTTCATGGAAAGGGTGGTCATGAACTGGCACAGCTGCCCAGGGAGGTTCGGAGTCCTCATCTCTGGAGGGATCCAACAGCCATGTGGATGTGGCACCTGGGGACATGGTCAGTGGTGGCCTTGGCAGGGCTGGGGAACAGCTGGACTCAGAGGGCCAGACCAGACTCCACATTCTCAGGGCCATGTTTTCACCGCCTCTTCTGGAAACAACTCAGCACTTCCCCATCCCAAAATCCTTCTGGGAGCCACCCATGGCTCAAAGCCCACAGGGACCCTGCCCTGGCCCTTCCCAGGGACACTATCCCAGGCCAGCCGCTGGCTCCGTGTGTCCCACAGATGCACTGGGCTAAGAGGATGAAACCAGGGCAAGTAATGGGATATGGCCATGACCTTCCCACCCCAGCAAAGCTCATTATCTGCTCCAAAGGCCCAGCTCCACAGGCAGCAGGCAGAGAAATGCCCAGTTTGGCACCGAGGGTGGGAACTGCCGGCTGCTCCCAGCTCAGGGGCTGAGCACTTTAAAACGAGATCACCTGTAATTATCCTACTACAATTAACCACGGGCTGGAAGGTGTAACAGGGAATTAGGGGGGAAGGAGGTAATTACTGAGGAGCCACAGGGAGGCAGGGCTGGGAGCTGGGAGGAGAACTTGCTCCAGCAGCTGATGGGAATCAACATCCTAATGAAAACCAGCAGGTAACAGCTCAGAATCTCCCATCTCCAAGCTTCAAGGAGGATTCCATGCTGTAACCCAAAGGGAAATCTCCACCACTGGGCTCCGTTTACAGCCATATTAAAATAATCCAAGTGATGCAGAATGGTTCTCAGCATTGCAGAGCGTGGGGAGGTTTTGGAAAGATGAGCAGGATGGTCCTCACAAGGCCACAGATCCCACCATGGGCTGTGGGGCTTCCATGGAGCAGGTCAGGACAATGCACGGTCCACACTGCATCCCACAAGGGTGGCCATGTGGATTTGGGAGCTGGGATACATACAGGGATTATTCCCTGTTTTTGAAAGGCTTAGAGGCCCCTCTCTGCAGCCTCTCCCTCTGTAATTCAGACAAGGGCTTGTTCCAAATCCGGATCAAAGGATCCAGATCAACCCAAACAAGGATTGTCTTTGCTCCTGGGGAGAGAAGTGATGCCAGGGGTGGAGAGGGGAGAATATCCTGCAAGAGGGATCTGCCAAACTCAGCCCCCACTGCTGCCACCAGCAGCCAAACAAATTAAAGTGATTAATTTGGGTTTACACCCCCTACAGCCAGACAGTGCCAAGCTCCACAGGGATGCCCACTGGAGGTGGGAGCAGCACTAAACAGGGATCAGAGGATATTTTTTCACAGTCTCTGTCAACTGGGCTCAGTCCTGAGCCAGAACTCATCCCTGTATGGAACAAGGGCTGCAGGGCACTGGGGTGACGAGCTCAGACAGAATATCCCAGCTCATCACTCATTCCCTGCATTAATCCCCTGCCCTGGTGTTCCCAAGGTACAAACAATCCCAGCCACTGAGCAGGAGCAACACCTCGAAATCCAGCTTATAAAATTCTCATGGAGAGGTGGCTAAATTTAGTTCCGGCTGCACTTGCTCAGGGATGTAAACAAGACTCAGCCACAAATCCACACGAGGCTGGCACAGGGACCCAGGACAGGGGGAAGAGGCTCCTTGAGGAATGCATCCAAAGGAGAGCACAGAGCCCAGGCTGAAGGATGAAAGTGCAGGAAAAGTGATTCCCCAGTGAGCTGAAGGGCTGAGGAGTCGAGGCCACGAAGGCACAGCCTTGGGAGGCTTCTCAAAGCTCTCCCAGGATCCACCCTCTGGAGAGAAGAGGAAAGGGCAGAGGATGCTGTGCCCATCCCCACGTGCTCCTCACCCCACCAGGAGACTGGGTTTATCCTTCACAGCATCCAAACTGCTGCCTCCCACTCACAGAGGGGCAGCGGGTACAGGAGGTGACAGGACATGACCTGATTTTGCCCCAGGGACAGTGCTGGATCAAATCCTAAAGTTGTGAAGGCTGTTCTGCCTCAGCACCATCACGGCACAGATGGGGCTGGAGAGCAGCAGCCAGGATGACAGGTCACCAGTGACCAGAGAGAAAAACAAGCTCCATCTGTGCGCAGTCCCTGATCTCAGGGAGCTCCAGTGTTACCTGCAGCCATGTGGCAGCAGGGACAGAGATGGTTTGTCCTCCTCTCCATGGCTGGAAAAAGTTGTGGCAGGTCCTAATCCAGCACTGGCCGAAGAAACTGTAAATTCCAGCCAAGACAGGGAGGCACAGCCAAGGTGGCCAAAAAAACCGGAAAAACACCACCAAGGCTCCTGCAAATTCCCGTGGAGGAAGAGGCAAAGTGCCATCGAGATCCTGCCGGGGAACAGGAGGCAAGACTTGGTGCCATCAGCTCTGTGGTCCCTCCCTGTGCCCAGCAGCTGCCGCACCAAGGGCACATTTAGCACCTTCCACATATTTGTCAAGGCAAATATCCCGATTTCACAGCTTGTTGCTGGCTAATGGGAACGTCGTTAACAGCCCCGGGATTATTCATGCAGCAGGGAACAACCACCCGAGGTCACCCATGTCCTGCCAAGGTGGTGGTGTCACACACCCGCGGGGATCTCTGCTTCCTCAGTGGAGCAAACAGTCAAAATCGGATGGAAGGAACAAAGAGATGAGGTTAATTAGCTTGAAAGGGTAAATGATCACAGCAAGGCCTGCCAGACTTCATAGAATCATGGAATGGCTTGGCTGGAAGGGACCTTAAAGCTCATTTTGTCTCATCCCCCAGCTCTGGGCAGGGACACCTTCCATTATCCCAGGCTGCTCCAAGCCCCATCCAGCCTGCCCTTGGGCACTGCCAGGGATCCAGGGGCAGCCACAGCTGCTCTGGGCACCCTGTGCCAGGGCCTGCCCACCCTCCCAGGGAACAATTTCTGCCTGGGGTCACCACAGGGTGACAACCTCTGGGGTAATCCCAGCACAGGTGAGCATTCCCAGTCCCCAGCACAACGCTGAGGATGCCGAGGGAACGCGCTCACACCTGCAATCCCACCTGTCCCAGAGGATCAGCCACACAAATCCAACCTTTGGGCAGGAAAAATCCAGCAAGGAAGCGCCTGCTGCTGTGGGACCAACACTTCCTGCTCCTCAAGCATGGGACAAGGACCACTCCACAGCCTAGGAGTGACATGAGAGGAGGCAAGTGCCAGATGCATTCAATCATCTCTTTTTCTTGGGTGAATTACAGAGCAGGAGCCGTCCCTCCACTCAGCGGGGACAGAGCTGTGCCGTTCTGAGTGCCTGGGAGATAAGTGCTCCCTTCCTTCCTGGAGTCATCAAAACCCTGGGACACAGCTGGCTGCTGCTTGCTGCACAACAGCCCCCCGAGGGAAGGGCCACTGCAGAGCCTGTGTTTGGCTCTGAACACAGCGAGACACGGCACGGAACCAGAGCATCACAGCATCATGGCTTGGGTGGGAAAGGGACCTTGGAGTTTGTTTTGTTCCACCCCCTCCATGGGCAGGGGGACTTTCCACTAGGCTGCTCCAAGCCCTGTCCAACCTTGAACACTTCCAGGGCTGAAGCCATTTGGGCTCAGAGTGGTGACACACAGAGTCACAATCTGCCGCTGCACCCAGACAGGGTTAATTTGTCCTTCCTCCCCCTAAAAACACTCTGAGAGCAGCAAGCAAAGGGGAAATATAAGGATAGAGCCAACCTGAATCCCAAATCATCCCACACACAGTCAGATGGCAACAAGGCATGGTCGGGAGTGTGGTCATGTGCTCGACAGCGATGGCACCCGCAGCTGTGCCGGGGCCCAAGGCCAGGCTGCTGCTCAGCACCACACCAACACAGCCTGCTTAAATAACAGCAGATCTGTCCCAAATCCTTGGAGTGACCCTCAGCCGGCATCCCAGCTGTCTGAAGCAGGGTGTGGGAACACCAGAACTGCTCCTCCCTGGGGCAGGGCTGGTAGGGAGAGCTGGGCTGAGCCTCAGCTCATCATGACACCCTGAGAAACCAAGGTGACATTGCATAAAACCCTCTGAGTTCAACATGGAAAATCATCCGGTTCCCTCTGCATCCAGGGGAAATAGGTGCTACAAAAAGAGCACAGACATGGAAAAGATCCTTAGTGACCCAACATGAGGTGGGAAGACACTGGAGGAGGCTCTAGCCCACCCCCTGATGCCACTGTCAGCAGATCAGCCTGACCCCAGTGATTGAAAAAGGTGCTCCCAAAATCCCTGAAGGTCCCATTCTATGTGGCATCTTGTGGCCCAGCAGTGCCTGCTTCTCTCTGGGGTTCATGGATCCCCTGGGAGTTAGAGATGTCCATGATGGAGATGTCCAAGATAGAGAAGTCCAAGACTGAGAAGTCTGGGATAGGTATGTCCAAGATGGAGACATCCACATTGTGGTGGGGTCAAGTCTTGTCTCCTAATTATCTGGAAAATTTTCCACCTTACCATGTTATTTTGGGCCACCTGCTTAAAGGCCATGAACACACCAGCGTTCCAACCAGATCCACCCTTCCCAGGGGTTCCTCAGAGCCAAGCTCATCCCAAAGCTCATCCCGAGGCATCGGGGCTGGCACAGCATCCAGACCCCGCCTGCAGCGCCGTGGAACCCACCCCGAGCACTAAAGAGGGGATTAGTGGGAAACGGTGGCAAATCCTCCGGGCCGGGCCGGCTGTGCTAAGAGGCTCTAATCCCAACCCCACACAGCCTCCATGGAGGAGGAATCACAGACCCATCCAGAACCACAGCACTCGGCAGGAGAGCAGCACGTGCTCAGTGTGGTTCTGGGAGGGGAATGAGCCAATGCTGCCCAGGGTTACACATCAAGGCAATGCCAGCCTGGAGCTGTGCCACGGGAAGGATCTGGGTCTGGTTTCTGGTGGGAAAACAACTAAGGAATTGGCTGGATACTCCAGGGTGCCAAATCTTCCACCCCAAACCCCAATGAGCAGCACCCAGCAGCCTCCACTGGCCATGCCAGAGGGTGCCAAGGACATTCTGGGACCAATGCAGAAGATATCCTGGGAGCTGAGACTGTGCCGGGACCTCCTGCTGCAGTGGCCACCCCAAAACTGTGTCCCTGCAGGGCTTTCCTGCTCTCCTCCAGCCATGAGAAGTCTCAGGCTTGTCCTGGTGCTCTCACCTGCCTGCACAGCAGTGGGGCCTCCCCACTGCCACCTGTGCCAAAAATCCCCTCCCTGGGAAGCTCCCAGCACTGGCTCTTTCCCTGCAGGGAGGTACCTCCAGGTGGCTGCTGCACATTCTTCATTCTCCTTCGCTTGCCCAAGCCCCCAGACCCACCTGAGCAGTGGGGAGCCCTCCCAGAGTCTGCAGGAAGAGCAGGAGGAGAGCAGCCAATCTCCACTTCCAGGCCCCTGGAGCCCCGATCCCGGTGCTGGTGAGCCCGGAGAGCTCTGTCCTGCCGACGGCTCCCAGGATGACAGATTTCCTGAGGCTCTCACTGGCTGCTTTCCTCATCCCCTGATGGAACAGATTCCAGGCTGGAGGAGCATCTGTCCAAGCACTCGGCAGCAGGAGCAGCTGGCACTGCCGGCAGGCAGCTCCGACCCCGGGATCTGCAGGAAGCTGCCTCGGATCGTCCCTTGCATTCAGCCTCCTGCAAACCTCCCCACGGTATGAGGGGGGCTGCAGGAGCAGCAGCCCCCCACAATCCCCTCATCTCCCCGTGCCATAACTCCTTCCTGGGTAAATCCACGGGAGAGCAGAGCTGCCATTCCAGTGCTTTTCCCTTGGACACACGCTGGAGGAAGGAGCCGGAGTGAAACACCTCAGGGCAGCAGCCCAGGGAAGAGGCAAACACAACCCTTGTGAGCCCGAGGGGATTCACCCAGCAAGGCTTTGATATTTGCTCCCCCCACGGCCCCATCCTGCCCCAGCCTCCAGGCAGGGAGGAGGATCCCGGGAGGATCCCTGGGCACAGGTTAATGGCAGAGGTGATGCCTGGCGGGGCTGGCTCCCAGCTCAGCAGAGCTGCTGCTCAACCCCAGGCACTGCTGACGGTGCAGGGCTGTGCTGGGCCCACCAACGCAGCCCTGCTGACCCAGCAGCACGGCACAAACACTCCCAGCCCTCCTCAGCGGAAAAGTCATCCCTTCCAGCCAAAAACATCCAGGAGAGAAGAGCTGCAAGAGACACCCTCAGGTGCTGGGCACAGACTCATCCTCCCTCTTCTTGCACGAGGTTCTGAGGGGAGCCCCAGGACAACCTGGGGGTCAAACGGACAGAAGGAGGAGGAGACAGAAGAGGGGGAAGAAAGGTGAACAGCCCCACAGCAGGGTGAGCAGGAGCACCCACTGAGAGCCCCAGCCAGCACGGAGGCCCCACGGCCACACACGAGGGCTGAGTACCCACACACACGATAAAATCCAGTTGGAAGCACTCAGGGAATGATGATGATGAGGAGGGAGTGGGAGGAAGGCACTGCCTGTCTGAACAGATCTGATCAGAGATACCCTCACACCTCTACATTTAAAAGCATCACGGGATGCTCTGGGAAAGGCACAACAGCTCCGAGAGCAGGGGCCAAGCTCCACATCTCCCCATTTCCATATCTGCCCATTTCCACATCTCCCCATTCCCACTCCCCCAGCCCCACTCTGGCAGGGACAGACCCCAGGGTGCCACTGTCACCCTCCCTCCCCCCCGGTAAGAGCAAAGCACCCACCAGTAATTTCCTGGTCAGCGCAGCGCCTCCACAGCAGGAACACCCGGAGCCCTCGCTGCAGCCCTCTCATCCGAGGGGGATTAGGGCTGGGTTAGGGATTTAATCCCACTGCCGGGGCTTTTCTGGGTCGGTGACATGGTTTGCGAGGCGCTGATTAGTGCGCGTCGTTAGCGCAGCACGGATAATTAACACAGCCTGTGCCACATGCCAGCGAGAGCTGCTGCACCATCAGCCTGGCCCGGGCACGGGGGACAAGCCCTGCCCCCCTGTGGGGTTTGGCTGGGGTTTTGGGCAGCAGAGCAGCTGCCTGGAGTCACAGAGGCAATCCCTGCCCTGAGGAAGCAAATCCAGGGTTGGAGATGGAGTTGTCTCACTGCAGTGCTGGAATTAACCCCTGAATGCACAGGGAAAGCTCCCCCAACCCACTGGCTGTACTGGGGTGAACTGGGAGCAGCCCAGCAGGCTGCTGCGCCCTCCCTGCTGCCCAGATGGAGGACGTCAGTTCCATCATCCTGCCTGTGCCATGATGGGTTTGGGGACCCCAAGGAAGAGACCATATGTCCCTCCACACCGGGATCCAGTTCGGCACAGGGACGTGCCCAAGGTATGAACCAACAGCATCAGCCAGACCCACGGGCACTCCAGGGGGGGATCCCAGGGGCTCTGGTGCCTCCCAGCTTGGAGCAGTTTTCCAAGCAGATGCAGACACACTCACAAGGTGTATCCATCTGGGATAAACCCAGAACTCACACACCACGCTGAGGCTGTGCTGGGCAACCTGAGGCTGCTCAGAGCCGGTGCTCAGCATCAGCTGAGTTAATATGGAAACAGTCTGGGGAGAATGGACCGATCACAGCAGCATTCCCATGGGGCAGAGGGGCCTCAGTGCTCCACAGGGAAGCTGGAGGCAGAAGGGCAGCTCTGGGGAAGCACATCTTGTGCCCAGGCAGCTCATTCCAGCACAGGCACCCAGAGGGCTCCAAATAAACCAACTCCACCAGGCGGATGCCACTGAGAGTCCCCAGGAGCCCAGTGTGGCTTCAGGGAGAGGCCAGAGGTTCCTTGAGCCACTGGCACGTGGGACAGGGCACCCCAAAAGTGCTGCTGAGCCAGAGCACAGCCCTGGAGGGATCCACAGGGAGAAATCCTGCTGGGACTGGAGGATGCAGCCTCTGGAATGCTGCTAGGTGTCCTGGAGGGGCTTAAACCGACAGCCTGGGGGCCCTTTCCTGGAGGAGAGGCAGCACATGCTGTTGTCCAGCTCACTCTGGCTCCAGCTCTGTGTTTCATGCTCTTGGAAGCTCTCCTGGCAGGCCTGAAGGATGGAGGGTGCTCTGTGCTGATGTCTCAGGTGCAGCTGCTCCAGGCAGGTTCATTCCCATTGGAAAGGAAAAGCTGGGTGGGAAATCAGCCTGCCTCAAAGCAGGTGCTGGCATCCCTGCAGGACAGGCTGGGGTGGCCAGGAGTGCCCCTCAAGGCCAGGTGAGTCCTTTGCTGCTGGGACTGCCTGCTCCGAGTGGGCCATTCTCACCAAATCCTGATGGAGCAGCATCTCCCACCCACCACCACACCCCTGGCTCCTCTCACCTGTCCCTGTCTGGGCTGCACTGGCCTGGCAGAGCCTTCCTGCACCCCTGCTCCTCCAAAACCTCAAGGGAAAACACCAACTAACCCAGAAATGTCACGGGCAAGCTCAAACCCTGCTGCTCTCCACGCTCCCGTTCCTTGAGGAAGCACAAAGCTCTGCCGTAGCATCCCCATTCCCATTAAAAACCTATTTCCATCACCACCCACAGCCCTGTGAGCTCTTCCCAACGCCCAAACTGGCTTCCTCAGTGCATCCACACATCCCTCCTGCCTGCTGTCTCCTGCTGAATGACGAGATGGAGCCTTCCCCACTCTCGGATGAGTCCACACAACTCGGCGCACTGCTCCGGATCCTCTGGGCCTCTCATCCCGGTAATTTGTTGCTTCTTATTTCTACACACCTCCCACTCCTCCCCCGTGGCAGATTGTGCCTTGGCTTTCCATGTCTGCTGCCCAGCCCTGCTGACACCGGGCTCCTCCATCCCAGCGAGCCTGGACTCTGCCTGGGGAGATTCCAACAGGGAGCAGAGCCAACAGGAGGCTCACAGAGCTCTGGGCTTCAGCTGAAGCCCTGCAACAGCCAGTGTGAAATCCAGCACACCTGAAATCCTCACCTGTAACTCAACAGCCCAGCACATCCCGCTCTGCCTCTGCCCAACGCCTTCCCCATCACTCCCAGCACCGCCTGCCCAGGAGATGCTCCCAGGCTCTGGAGAGGAGCAGCCGGTGCCAGCCGTGGCAGCACCCAGAGCACAGAGGGAAGGTCACCTTCGCAGCAAAGCTCTTGCATTTCCATCTCTATTTATTTATTTCCCGTGCTCACTGCGCTCCCCGCGGCTCCGGGGCCATTTACATAATCGGATCAGAGGCAGCTGCACAGGAACTGCACGGGCCCCAGAGCTCCCAGCCCTTCCTCCCAGGAGCACCTTTCCCCTCCCTGGAGCACCTTTCCCCTCCCTGGAGCACCCAGTGCCTCACTGGAGCACCCATTCCTTCACTGGAGCACCCCCTCCTTGCCTGATGAACTCATTCCTCCCCTGGAGCATCCATCCCTTCCCCAGAGCAACCACCCCTTCTCCCCAGGAGCACGCACTCCTGCACTGGAGCATCCATCCCTTCCCCAGATGGCCCTTCTCCCCCAGAGCACCCCTTCCTTCCCTGGAGCACTCATTCCTCCCCTGGAGGATCCATCCCTTCCCCAGAGCACCCATCCCTTGTTCCCAGGAGAACCTGTCCCTTCCCCACAGCACCCATTCCTTCACTGGAGCACCCATCCTTTCTTCCCCTAGCCCTCCTCTCTTCCCTGAAGCACTCATCCCTTCTTCCCTGGAACACTCAACCCTGCCCAGGAGCACCCAGCCCTTCTGCTCACAGCCACAGCAGCAAACCTCACAGATCCATATCCACTTCCACGGAGCAGATCCATGGGGTTTGGTGCTGCAGCCAGGGCAGAGCCTGGACATGGAGCATCCACGTGCCAGCACCAGCCCAGTGCTGCCGTCTGGGATCTCTCCAGGAAAAACCTGGCAAGCAAGGACACTTTAATTTCTCCTGCAAGGAACTCCTGGCCTGGCAGAAGCACCTTGTGCTGCCATGGGGTATGTGCTCAGAGATGGAGGTGGGCACGGGCATGGTGTATTTTTACCAGGGAGCTCCACGTGCTTCCCTGGAGCAATGTTTCATGTTCTATACACAAGATTTTGGGACCTTTGCACTGCACAGAGCTCGGCCCATCCCCCCATGAGAGGCTTCTGGCAGCTCCATCTAAAAGGAGAAATCAAGGCACAGAAAGGGATCCATGCTGGAAAAGGTGACAGTGTGGCTGGGAGCCACCAGTCCTTGTGACAGGGGTGTCAGGCTGGTCCCCTCCCTCCTGGTCCCCCTCTCACTGCTTGTCCCTCTCCTGCCTTTCTAACCCAGCCCCTCAAAGTGTCCCCCTGCCCACAGCTCCATCATCTCCTCCCAAAACAACCGGCTCAGCAGGGATCTGGGAGAGCCACAACCTCCTCCCGGAGCTGCCACACTGCTCCCACCCTGCTCCTTCCACTCCTGCCCCTTGCAGGGCACAGCCTTTCCCTCGGGCATCTCCCACCCTGCTCCTTCCAGTCCTGCCCCTTGCAGGGCACAGCCTTTCCCTCGGGATCTCCTCAGGATGCCCATCCAGAGCCAAGGTACCAAAGGATGTGTTGGAACCAGATCCACATCATCCATGTGAGAACGTGCCCTGCCACCTCCCACCTCTCTTACCTGCTTGGGATTTTGGACAAGCCACGTTCCTGCTGCTTTATCCTGGCACAATGGTTTTTGTGGAATTTCCCACCCTCCAGACAGCCCCGCTCAAGCTTTTATCACGTTGCAAACACCACAACCTCCTCCTCCTCCTCTCTGGGCTGGACACAGCAAATACTGCTCTGCTCATCCCTTCAAAGGCTGCTGGAGAATCCTCTCCCGGGCAATTCCCTGCCCACATCCCATTGCTGTTCCGCCTCCTGGCAGCAAACCTGGGCAGCACCAAGGGTCTGCCGGCACCTCCCACCACCCTGCCAATCCCATTCCCAAAACTTGGACAAACTCTCCGTGGGGAGAGCGCTGCACAAGCATCCCCAAATTGCTCTGAAACACAAAAGAGAGACTCGGGAAGCCCTTTCGTCCCGTGGCTACAGAATCCTGGGAGAGGGAATGGGGAGGATGCTGCGACCGTGGGGCTCTGAGTACCCTCCAGCTCCTGCTGGGAATTATTGTTATTTTTTAAAGCCCACATCAAACACCACCCAACCTCCTTCTGCTCAGGGCTGGGACAGCACAGCGACAGCACTGCTCCATTCACAATTCCCTGAGCTCTGCCTTCATACATTATTCCAGCCCGGTGAAGCTTTGGGATTGGTGGGTTTTTTTAAGTTTTCTTTAAATATTTTATTCAGTTTTGCTCTCTCTCAGAGCTCCCCGGGGTAAACCAGGCTCCCCAGGAAGGGCTGTCTCACTGCGATGGAGGCAAAGCCACACTCCAAACACGAGCTGTCCCCAAAAAACAACCGGGAAGCCCCGTGAGGCTGCACCGGGCAGGAGCAGCGGCGGTGCCGGCACCGCTCCCTGACCTCCCACAACCCGGCTGGGAGAGCAGAGCCAGCACGAGACCCCGAGGGGGTTAAATCTCTCAGCCATGTGGAACACCAGCAGCTTCATGGAAGCAGTGAGGATGTGAGTGATGTGGGTCTCAGCCTGCAGCGGGCAGTGGGCTCTCAAGTGCTGTGCCAGGTAGAATTCCCCCAAGAGAGCAGGAAAAAGCCCCTCAGCATTCCCAACATCCACATTTCCCAGCTAGACAAAAACGACCTATCACACGGAGCAGGCTGTAAGGAGGGAGCAGACCTGTGTCTCAGTGGGGTCCATATCCATGCCCTCTTCCCAGCTGCATCTTCCCAACTTCCCATGCCCTCAGCGCGGTGCCGAGCCCCGCGGTAACACGAGCCAAGCCACGGGGAGCGAACAGGGAGGGCAGGGGGATGGAGGAGGAAGGGGAGGAGGAGGAGGAGGGGCAGGAGAAGCGGCACTCACGTTGATCATAGCATTGGAGGTGATGCGGAAGAGCGTGGCGCGCTCGTTCACCGCCTTGATCTTCTCCCCGCTGTCGGCCGGCAGGCGCAGGCTCTCCAGCTCGCTCAGCGAGCGCTGCAGGGCCGCGCCGTGCTTGGCGATCAGCTCATTGCAGGTGCTCAGGTCCTCCAGCTTACTCGACAGGGTCTTCAGCGGGCCGTGCAGCTCGCTCTTGTCTGACTGCGAGGCGGGCTCCTCGTCACCCGAGTCATCTGCACGGGGAGGGATGGAGAGAAGAGCGTTTCCATGGTTACCCCCGCGGGCAGGGACCGGGGACCTCCCGCCTCCTGCCAGCGCAGGGCTGGGGGTCGCCGCCGCCGCCACCTCCCCCGGGGCACAGCGTGGTGGGGGCGGCACCCGGAGCCCTGAGCAGCCGCTCCTGTGGCTGTCACCGAGATCTGGGTCAGGGTTGGGTGGTGGGGTGGCACAGGGGGTGTCACACACCAAACCTGCCCTTCCCGGGCTCACCGGGATCGATCCACCCTGCACTGGGGGCCCTGCCAGCCCTGCTCGGGACAGGGTGAACTGTGTCACCTGAGGGAAAGGTCACAGAGACACCAAGGAAACTGACACTTTACCCAAAACCAACAGTCTTCATAGGGCAGAAAACTCCACAATCAGCACCTCAGCTACAGCAAAAATTCCTCCAACTCCAGAACACTTAAAACCAGGAAACTAACCCAAATCCACTCAGTGGGGTAACGCAGCATTTCTGATCATCCCACTGCTCCCCCAGGAGGGCAGCGATCGGCTCCAAGAGGCACCAGCACCCAAAGCAAATACAAATAGAGAGCAGCAGGGCCTGGTCAGGGGCTGTGCCCCATCCTTATGCTCCAAAGTTTAGTGAGGGTATTCCAGGTGCTCCCAAAACCCACTGAGGCAGCAGAGCAGGGAGCTGCTTCTCCATCTCCCCTTCCTCAATCTTCTGTTTATGGATTTCAGAGAGATGGGCACCAGTAAAACCCCACTGCAGCTTCTCTGCCAAGTCTGGGGGACTGGGGGAGTGAGAACATTCTCCAAACAATCCAGGCACGGAGCTCAGGGCTGGCTCTGGTGTAACGGGGGAGCAGCACGTTCCCTCTCAGGGCTGAGAGGAAAGAAGGAAACCCGTGATTCCCTGGCAGGTGGGTGTTTGGCTGCTATTCCTGGCTCAATGATAGGAGCTCTGGAAACGCTGTGAGTACTGGGTGAGGTGTTCAGGCACTGCGCAGATTGAATCCACAGTAAAGAAAACCAGAGGAAGAGTATCCTTCGATTACTGTGATCCAAAGGCAAGGATCTACATAAATCTGACAGGATCACCAACCCAGAGTGGAAGCAGGAGCCGAGCACAGCACAGTGTCACACCAGGACTCGTGGTGAACCTCCCCAGAATGGATGTGATGGGACAGGAGGCAGAGCTCAGGGACAGCGCTGATCCTCCACAGCAGGACCAACCTCACTGCCCAAGAATAATGGGAGAAAATCCAAGGGAAACGGGGCACGGAGCAAACCCCAAGTGGCTCATGAAGCACCAGGACAGCATCTCCCAGTGTCACCCTCTGCAACCCAGCTGACAAACACAGCAGCAGCTGTTGGAGCCAGGAGAGGAAGTGGCCACCAAGGACAATCAGAGCACCCAGAGGAAACCAGCTGAGACTTCCCAAGGAAAGGGAGCTGCCTGATGATGTGTTTGGGAGCCGGGCAGCTCCCATAGACAGGCTGGGCAGCTGCTGAGCCTGGACAGGGGACAGCAGCAGAGCTTTGCAAACACACTGATTTCCCAGGTTTGAAATTAGGGAAGTCTCCAGAACAGCTGGGAGGGGAAGGGGAACAGGAACAGGCAGGAGGTGCACGGAGGCACCACAGCAATGGCACAGACTCACACTGATGCCTTAAGTTTTAGCTTTCATATTTTCCAGATTCTGCACTGCATCAGTATATAACTCTGAGCTCCGTATAAAGTGATAGCAAGTTCTCCTCACAGTGTAGTCAGACAAAACAATTCTTTTCCAGCCTGAGAAAAGTGCAAACAACAGTGAACTGAGGAGAGCAACCTGGGAGGATGGGACTTTATAACCTGAAGCCATTGTCCTAATTGGACAATTAACCCCAACATGTAAATGGGCCAACACTTATAAAAGTGCAAAAAACTCATGACCAGTTGTCCACCTTGGGTGGAGCCATGACCGGGCTCTTGTACTGTCCAAGGTGTATCCTTTAAAGGCCTTTTTAATAAATACCGACTTTATTCCTTTAGCACTGTCTAGCTTCTGTTCCAGGTAGCCTCTCAAGGCATCAACACCAAGGCATCAACTCCAAAAGACCTGGCAAGAAAATTGAACCCACTTTTCTACCAGTACAGAAAATAACCAAAACCTCCTCAAAGTCCATTTTCTGATACAAAAGTTTCAAGTATTCCCACGGTGCCTTCAATGCTGGGGCACACAAAGGGTCTCCAGCAGCGTGGGCACATTCCCTGGCCTTGGATATCATCTCTGCAAGTCTCCTGAGCCAGTGCTTCCAAGGACAGAGCATTCCATACCCCAGACACTCACTGGGACAGGGACACCAGGCTGCTCCTGCTGCTCTCAGCTGTGTCCCTGGGGCTTTCCAGGGCAGTCTCTGGCCTCCTCCCCCATCTCTCTCTCCAGGTGAGAAACTGCTCTCCCCACCACCATCCCAGCACACCCACCATACCAGGCTGTACCAGCTGCCTGCACTCCGGAGGGTAGAACCTCTTCCCCACAGCTCTGGGATCTGATCACTAACGAGGCTGCACTTTAATAGCCAATTTATAAGTAAGTCCCATGTTTTATAAAGCTCCCAGGAGCAGAAGCCAACCCTGCTGGCTCAGCTGTCATTGCCAACAAGAGCCTGAACATGCCAGTACCCACCTCTGAGGGACTCCAGGGGACAATATGAATTTCTTAATTTGCTGTTTGCAGACATCGAAAATAATTCACAATTTTATCTGCTTACAAGTGCTGCAAAAATTGTGCCAAGCAAAAGAAAGTGGGAAGTGCCTCTCCGCCCATCCCCAGGCAGCATTTAACTCCCAAATCCTTCCCTTTAAATTTTCCCCCATCCTACCTTACTCAAAATGCTGCCCCAAAGTCCTGGCTCCCGTCAGCTGTTAGTGCTCTGGGATTTCCAGAACAAAGCCTGGATCACCTTGCCCAGGTGCAATCCCAGATCACAGTCTGGGGAGTTTCACAGAATCACAGAATGCCCTGAGTTGGGAAGGACCCACAAGGATCATCCAGACCCGCCAACAATCCCAGCCTGGGCACCCCTGGCAGCGCTGTCCAAAGGCTCCTGGAGCTCTGGCAGCCTCGGGGCCGTGCCCATTCCCTGGGGAGCCTGGGCAGTGCCAGCACAGGGAGGGCAGAGCATGGAGAGGGACGGGCTCTGCACTTTGCCAGGACATTATTTCCTGCCCATTGATTGAGGCTGTGGGAACAATCCCTGGCCGAGTGCTCGGCTTGAGGCAGGAACACAGCATGGCCCAATTTTTTATCGCTGTGCAGAATTATATAAGCGCCTCAAAGCCCAGGAAAAGGGGGAAGTAACCTGGGTCAGCCCAGAGATGCTGCTCATTCCAGCTGAGCTGAGCATCCCTCACCAGCTCCTGCCATCCCAAAGCTGCTGCTCTGGGATGCTGAAGTGCTGGAAAGGTGGGCAGCAGGATCCCACCTTCCTCCTCCTGCCTGGCCAACTGCAATCATAGAACCATGGAATGGTTTGGGTTGGGACCTTAAAGCTCAACTCCTTCCATCTTCTTGGCATGGGCAGGGACATCGTCCACTAGAGCAGGAACCAATTAATAATAATATATATATAATTATATATATATATATCTCAAGCAACATAATTTGCTGCAATTAAATCAAAGCATGGGAAGAAGGAAATCCAATGTCACAACTCCAGTCAAACAAATCGGAGTAGCTGAAAGCAGAAATGATCACACCGAGCACCCAAACCTCCTCCCTGCCATTCCCAATATGGAGTTCTGACACTGGCTCTGAAGGTGCTTCCATCCTCCTCCTGGGAGTTCCCAGGAAAGCTGACCAAAGCCCAGCTCCACAGAAACACGAATCCTTCCGTTCCTGCAGCAGCCCCAGATCCCAGTGGAGGAGCCCTGCTCCCTCCAGGCCATCCTCACCAGCTCTCCAGCTGCTGTTGGTCCCAGCAGGGCAAACTGCCACGGGAATGCTGTGACACAGCACAGGACAGAGGCTCTGGGCTCTGGCATCCCCTCATTTCCCCTCAGGGCTGGTCTTCGGGAAGCTGCTTTGAATTACAGGATCATTTAGGCTGGAAAAGATCTCCAAGACCATCATGTCCAACCTGTGACCAATCTTTGCACATGACACACCAATTCCTATAGTTACAGCTGAAGATCATCATGAAGGGCTGCAGGAGAGAGCTGCAGAAACATTTATCCTGTTGCTGAGGATGAAGGATTCACTCACCCAGAAAGGTGGAAGAGCAGCAAGCCTCTGCCTGGAGGTCTTTGCTGGGAGCCCAGCCAAACACCACAGCT
Organism: Cyanoderma ruficeps; assembly: GCA_008694505.1. NCBI lineage: Eukaryota > Metazoa > Chordata > Aves > Passeriformes > Timaliidae > Cyanoderma > Cyanoderma ruficeps. The sequence continues at coordinate 12,655,570 of VZDJ01000174.1, read as the reverse complement.
TCAGGGATCCTGCCCTTATTCCAGCTTTTGTATAAGCTCAGACAGGGAAAAAAATGATTTGGCTTTGCTAAGGCTGGGAAAACACCCTGAAGGTCAGGAAATACCCACAGAGAGAGTTTATCCAGGGCTCCCCATTCAAGGATGGACCACAGGGGATTTGTAGAAGCCAAAGTGCAACAGGCCCAGCAAGATCACAGCACGGGGACTTCAACCCGAGTGGGGGGTTCCTGACTGCACTACTGCACCCACTCAGGGTCACAGAACCCCTTGGAAGATGCAAAAACACAGATTCCTAAATACTTGGGAGGAATTTTGTAGAGGGAAGAGGGGGAGAAGGGAAACATGACTCCCATAGGGTGATGGTGAGGGATACCCAGCAAAATCCAACCAAAACATTTTCCAGCACAGCCCAGAAAGGAGTTTCAGTGATGGCTTTGAAGGGATTCCAAACACATTGGGAATGAGGAGGAACAAGAACAGGGAAAGTGAGGACTGGCTGAGGTGGAGGATGCTCAGGAGCTGGAGCGTGTCCAGGGCAGGGAACGGAGCTGGGGAAGGGGCTGGAGCCCCAGGAGAGGCTGAGGGAGCTGGGAAAGGGGCTCAGCCTGGAGAAAAGGAGCCTCAGGGGGGACCTTGTGGCTCTGCACAACTCCCTGACAGGAGGGGACAGCCGGGGGGGTCGGGCTCTGCTCCCAGGGAACAGGGACAGGAGGAGAGGGAACGGCCTCAGGCTGGGCCAGGGGAGGCTCAGGGTGGAATTTGGGAGAATTCCTTCCTGGAAAGGGTGCTCAGGAACTGGCACAGCTGCCCAGGGAGGTTTGGAGTCCTCATCCCTGGAGGGATGTAAAGACCACGTGGATGTGGCACCTGGGGGCATGGGGCAGTGGGGGCCTTGGCAGTGCTGGGGAACAGTTGGACTCGATGATCTCAGAGAACTTTTCCAACCTTAGTGATTCTGGGATCCTACTCCAAAGCTCTGTGTTCCTCATCTCTGGATGCTGCCCTCACTCCTTTCCCCCAGTTTGGTCCTTTTGGATCCTCAGTTCCCAGCAGCTCCTAAATCCCATTAAACCTCAAACCAACATCCCCCAGCTGGGCAGGGACGAAGTGGACCAGGACCGTGTCCAGGACCAGCAAAAAGCCTGGAGGCCCTGCAGGAGCCAGGAAGGCCTCCCTGCTCCTCCACACAGGGAGATCCTCCAAGGAGGCAGAGAGTGCTGTAATCCATGGTCTCCAGCCCCCAGCACACCCTGTCCCTGCAGAGGGAAGGGTTCAGTGACGGATCCCCTCTTTCCATGCAGGACGACAGCGGTGCTCCCACCTGACCCTCACCCCTCCTGGTGCTCCAGCTCTGCCATCTGCTCTCCGTGGAATAAAGATCCTCCCTGGAGCAGCAAACCCTCAGGGGGTGGCAAAGGGGCTCCCAGTCCCATGCTGGGATGCAGGTGGCCCTGGATCCTCTTGGGAAGCAGCACATCCGCAGCTCAGGAGCTTCACCCCAGCTCACCCTGCTCCTCCTTGTGCTGGGAATGAAAGGCACACATTCTGCAGGAATTGCTGTCGCTCTTCCCCAGGGAACAAAAGCTCCTCAAGAAAACAAACACGAAAGGCTGGCAGGAAAAATGTGACAACAAATTGCCAGGTTCCTCTGGCTCCTGTGCTGTGGATGAGGCAGCCCAGCCTCCACGGCATCCTCCTAAGGATTCCTGCATTCCCAGTGTGCTCTGGAGATTTCCTTGTGCTCCCCAGTGGCACAGAGAGACTATCCATGATTTGAATTCATCCCCCTCTCCATCCTGCAGCCGAGTTTTGCCCTGGCCTTGTGCAGGGCTTGGTGCCAACACCTCCAGGACCCCGGGCTGGAGCAGTGGATTTCAGCTGAGCAGAGTGTGAGCGGCCATCACCACCCAGCTCCAACCCTCTCCCCGTGCCACGACACAAGTGTGGCACAGCAGGGCTGGCCCCAGGCACTGCAGTAACCCACATAACACCCACCTCCTCCTCCTCCTCCTCCTCCTTTTCCTCCTCCTTCCCCCACTCACTCCGGGAAGGCTCCACAAATGCAGCTGCTGCTTCCCGCTCTCCTCACGATGCACTCGGGAACTCTGAAAGCACAGGCTCAAATCCCAGAGACACAAACCACAGCAGCCCCTCATAAATCCCCTGTCCAGGAACACTCCAGGCTGGTATTTTGCACCTCCAAATCCAAGTGCTTCCCAAGCCGAGCCCCTCATGCTTTGTGTGGCCTGGGGACCAGCTCTGGCGGCCCGGGCTGGTTTGGTTTGTAGGGCACAGGCACGCAGGGTTGCTATAGGAACAGGCAGCCTCACCGTAAGCTGCAGAGATTATTTTTGGAGCTGTGATGCAATTTAATCTATGGAAAATGGATCGGCAGCCATCGGCCATAAGCCTCCTCAGGGCTTGTTTCTCAGCCCAGAGAACACAAACCTCAGTGCCTGGAGCAGCACCCCAAGGCAGAGCTCCCTCCCCACCCCCTTTTTCCATCTTGAAATCTTCCCCCAGATAAATGTTTGCCATTGCCTGCAATTTCTGCAGAGCTGGTGGGAAAGCTGCTGGCTGGAGGCACAACAGCAGAGCATCCCCATGCTCTGGGTCCATGAGGATCCCAGGGACAGGGATCCCATGGGAGGCACTGCCACACTGAGCTCCCACCCCAAAACCATCAAGGAGCAATCCCAGGGAGCTGCTGCTCACAGCTGGGCTGTTCCAGTGCTGCCCATGGGTGAGCAGAGCTGGGAAGAGCCTTTGCAGGGATAAACCAGGAGGAGGAGAAGAGATTGAAGGGTTCAGCATTAGACCTTTTATTCCAAAATTCCCAAACTGCATCCAGAGTCTCGCTGTGATGTCTCCAGTCCAAAGCACCACAGCTCCTCAACCCCCCACCACGGCTGGGGCAGGCAGTTCATCCCGGCTTATCTTCCTCTCCAAGCCCAGCACAGCTCTCATCATCCTCCATCCCTTACCTTCCTCCATCCCTCACCTTCCTCCATCCCTCACCTTCCTCCATCCCTCACCTTCCTTCTCCCAGTGAGTAGAAAGCTTTCCTTTCCCAAGTATCCTCATTTTCAGCAACAGTCCTGGTCCTTCCTACACCACCTTGAATCTCTCCCCAGTCCTCCTGCACGCCTGAGCTGCTTTCCCATGACTCCATCGGAGCCTTTCAAAGGCAAGAGTGGCTCTGTGCTGGAAATTAAACCCAGCTTTCCCCTGGAGGCAGCTGGAATGAGCTGATGGGGGGGTTGGAAGTGCGGGACCAGTCCTGCAGGAGTGAAGTCGAGCCAGAGCAGAGATCCCTGAGTGCTGTCCACAGGGACAGCTCTGATGACTTTAATTCAAACAGCATTCCTGGGCATTCCTGGGCTGTCCCAATGCCACCGGAGACCACAGCACTGACAATGGGACACCTCAGCAGCTGATTTCCCCATCAGCAGCAGGACCTGCACATCTGCCAGGAGAAGGTGAGCTTGGAAGCATCAGAGTCCCAACCCTGGCTGTTCCTAATCCCTGGAACAAGCTGCCTTCAGGTGCCTGGATAGTCCAAGCACCAGCACAGCATGGATTATGCCTCCATTCCCAGTTCCACCTCTTGTGCACCTTCTCCTGCCTTTTCCCAGACTTGTCTGGGAGTTTTGGATCTAAAAGTATGCAAAGTATCCCACTGACTGGGAAAAGCCTTTTCTCAGCCCACAGACAGAGCAGGGGATGTCCGTGAGGATCAGCCAGCAGCAAATCCTGCAGCCATCCCAGGTGAAACTCCAAGCTCTTTCTCCTCCCAATAAATCCACAGAAACCAATGCCACCTCCTTTCCAGATTCCCCGTTTATCCCAACACCAAGCAAGAGCATGACTCAGTGTTGGGAAAGATGAGAAATTCAGAATCACCAGCCCTTCTTCCTGTGTGGAATTATGCAGATCTCAGGGATACGCTGCTCACCCGTCACTCCTGAAGCAGAGCAATTTCCACCCTGGCTCTGGCAGACACAGCTGCTTTCATCACTTTTAATCGCTATGAATATTAAATGGAGCAGGGATCTATATTTAATAGCCTGGCCAGGCTGCCAGGGAGATGGATGAGGTTTATAGCAGCTGCAGATGCAGGAACAGGCGAAATTTTGGTGGTTAGAAAGAATTACACTGAGAATTAATCATCAAAATAGTAGGGAAAATAATCATTCATAAATCATTCCAAATCCGGGTGATCGCTCAGCAATTACCACCAACCTGGCAGGGCTGTTGCTTCTCCCTGCTAATGCAAAGGGAAAGCTGCACAGGCAAATGGGAGCCTAAAAATAGGGAAAATTGGCTGCTCGTGACAAGCTGGGACATATCCTGAAGCCACATTCAGTGGGAGTAGGTGGGGAGGGCCCAGTTGGT
>VZDJ01000174.1:12586052-12650363 GCA_008694505.1 Cyanoderma ruficeps | reverse complement strand
AAGGGTGATCAGGAACTGGCACAGCTGCCCAGGGCAGGGCTGGAGTCCTCATCTCTGCAGGGATTTAACAGCCATGTGGATGTGGCACCTGGGGACATGGTCAGTGGTGGCCTTGGCAGGGCTGGGGGAACAGCTGGACTTGATGCTCTCAGGGGGCTTTTCCAACCTAAAAACTATTCAGTGATTCTATAAATACACACGCATATATATCTCTGGATGTGTATGTATGTGTGTGTATGTGGGCTGAAACACAGGCAGGCATCAGTGCTGCTTTTGCAAATCTTTCTTTCCTTTGGATTTCTCCACAATCTTTCCAAAACTCTTCTCTGGAGGAGCCAAGGGAGCTTTGCAAGATGCCACTTTGCTGGCTTTTGGAGGAGGTGGAGGATTGGTGGCTGGTTTTTTTGCTCTGCCTTTTGACTACAATACTCTGCTCCCTATTTCTAACAGGATAAGAAGTTGGGAAGCCCCACAGAAAAGTATGGATCCAGTCCTGAAATCTCCTGGACAGGAATCTCAGAGACTGAGGGGCTGAGCTGGCAGGGAACACGAGAGGAGATAAAATGAACTCAGCTGACGCCGTTGTGGAAGCAGTGGGGAGTCACAGTCAGTCCTGCTGGACACGGCCAAATGTCCCTCCTGTCCCTTGTGAATAGCAATGAGCAAAAACACGGAGGGGAAGGTGTGATTACAGGGAAATAACAGCTCATTAGCAGATAATTGGGGGCTCAGCAGCACAGCTCATTGCCAGGAAAGGAAATCAAAAAAGTTTAAAATAATGGCTTGATAAAAATAGAAACTTTTCTCATTCTCCTGCTCAGAACAGCAGCGACACATGAAGTGCTGAACTCCAGGAGCAGTTTGGGTGCAGGGCTGGGGCCAGGGACAGTGACTGCCCCTTGTCACACCCGGAAAATGCTTCCCTGCCAGGAATCCCTGCAGGGGAAGCTGGGACTGGCCCCACCGGCAGGAGGCCAGCACAGCCGCAGTGCCGGCAGCATCACCTGCAGCTCCTCATCTCCTCTGCAAGCCCAGGAAGTGTCCAGGGATCCCAGCAGGCCCTGCCAGGGCCCAAAGGGGCTCCAGGAGAGCTGGAGAGGGACAGGACACAGGGAATGGCTTCCCACTGCCAGAGGGCAGGGATGGATGGGATATTGGGCAGGAATTGTTCCCTGGCAGGGTGGGCAGGCCCTGGCACAGGGTGCCCAGAGCAGCTGTGGCTGCCCCTGGATCCCTGGCAGTGCCCAAGGCCAGGCTGGACACTGGGGCTGGGAGCAGCCTGGGACAGTGGGAGGTGTCCCTGCCCACGGCAGGGGTGGGACTGGATGAGCTTTAAGGTCCCTTCCACCCAACCCATTCCATGACTCTGGGAGCTATAGTGACCTTGCAGGAGGCTTCATCACTCCAAAACCCTGCAGTCAGCCTGGATATCCAATTACCCTCCTCACCAGCCCCTCCCAAAGCTGCCTGTGAAAGCATTTCTCATCCCTGGATAGATTCATATCAGCAGGACAGAGGCACAGACCCCTGTGTCCCTTTCTGAGCCTCTGAAAGAGCCACATTCAGCTGGAACATTTCCCATTTGCCCTTCACCAAACCACCCCTGCTCTTATTTCTCCGTACCCTCGGAATTCACAGCCCACACCTGATCCACGACATCCCAGCAGGGAGGACTTGCCCTGCCTGCAGCTCCAGGACCATCTCCAAGGGAATACTTAGCCCACGGATACAAGTGGCATCATAAATAATTCAGTCACTCGTTCCTGTCCAAAACACGTCAGAAAATGTACAAAACTTGTTAATTGCTTGTTTCTGTTCCTTTAGTCACTGAATCCTTCAGTATCCAGTGATTACTACGGATTTGCATTGCTCCCCCACACTGAAAGGGAGCAGCTGGTGGCACCATGAGCTTGGGGACAAGAAGTCCCCAGGTCCCTGAAGGGGTGACAGGCAGGAGCAGGACACCGAGCCAGGCACAAGCAGCTTCCTTAGCCAGGAACAATCCCAGAAAGAGGCAGAAATAACTAGAATTCAAATATTTTGGAGGAAATTAGGTTTTTTCAGAGCAGAAACTCAAAGAAGTGAGCACTGCCACAGCTGGGGGCTGACACCCTGTTCCTGCACAGACAACAGCAAATGCTGGCACGCTGCTACTGAAACCATCACAGGTCTTGGATGTCTCCTCCTGCATCACTCAACATCCATTTTTTATGATGCTTAAACATTTTCCAGCCCCAGGTCCATCTCCAGTGTCAGCAGGGCGAGGAGGGGAGCTCACAGATGGGCTGGCCTCTCCCTGACATCCACCAGGGAAGGAGACTCGGGAGGCCGATGGCTGTGGAGAGCTCCCAGGAGCTCCCATCCCTGAGGATAACATCATCCTTGGTGTCCCCAGGACCACTCCCAGGGGTTCACCACAGTGAATCCGGCCCAGGATTTTTTAATTTTATGTTTTTTTACCGGGAGCTTCTTTTTTTTCTGGAAGTCTCCCATCAGCAGGGAACACACATCCTGCCCCAGGCTTCCTCCCGCTCACGGAAAGCAGTGGGAGATGTGCAAAGGACACTCCTACACTCCTGTCAGCTCTCTCCTTGCTCACTAACCCTGTGAACAAGAAGGAGATGACAAGGGCCCTCACTCCCAGGGAGGGGGAGCAGAGGGAGGCAGGGAAGGGACAGGCTGTGATGGCCCTGTCCCTGTCGCACCCACGGCTGTGCAGGGTCACAAGGGAACAACCAAAGCCAGCAGCACCAGGACAACGGCAGGGACACAGGCAGCCCAACCCAGACTGCTGCTGTGCCACCCAGAGCAGCTCAGAGACAGCACCTGAGCCTCCCTTCTCCCAAATCCAGCAGCTATCATGTCCCTTGCCTCAGGATCAGGGCTCAGCACATCCCTGCAGGGCCCAGGCTCAGCTCATCCCAGGCTTTGGAGAAGCATCCAGGCTGAGTTGCAGTGCAGACACGGAGATGGAGACACGTCCTGATGGGCACTGAAACCCTCCTGAGCTGCCAGGGCTCAGCTTACCCGGGGTAAGAAGATCCAGGGGTGTCAGTTATCCACCGTCCTCCAATTCCCAAAGGTCAGGACATGCCAAAGGCACAGCAGACACGGGCAGCACCTGGGAGTGTCCCAGCCCCCTGCTCTGCTGAGAGCCTCAGGCTCAGGGAGGATGCCAGTGGGGCAGAACTGCTCAAAAAAGGCATCCAGCTCACATCCCTTCTGCCTTTGGATTTCAACCCTGCTCCCTCAGAACCCACAGGCAGGGAAAGCCTCCAAGCCCATGAAGTCCAGACTGTGCCCAATGCCCAGCCTGTCACCAGCCCAGAGCACTGAGTGCCACATCCAGGCCTTCCTTGGGCACCTGCAGGGATGGGGACTCCAGCCCTGCCCTGGGCAGCTGTGCCAGTGCCCGACCACCCTTTCCATGAAGAAATGTTCCCAGTATCCAGCCTGAGCCTGCCCTGGCCAGCCTGAGGCGGTTCCCTCTCCTCCTGTCCCTGTTCCCTGGGAGCAGAGCCCGACCCCCCCGGCTGTCCCCTCCTGTCAGGGAGTTGTGCAGAGCCACAAGGTCCCCCCTGAGGCTCCTTTTCTCCAGGCTGAGCCCCTTTCCCAGCTCCCTCAGCCTCTCCTGGGGCTCCAGCCCCTTCCCCAGCTCCGTTCCCTGCCCTGGACACGCTCCAGCCCCTCCAGGTCTCTCTTGCCAGGAGGGTCCCAGAGCTGCCCCAGCCCTGGAGGTGCCCCAGCAGTGCCAGCACAGGGGACAGGACCTGCCCTGCTCCTGCTGCCACCCCGGGGCTGGCACAGCCCAGGTGTCCTCGGCCTCTTGGCCACCTGGGCACACCTGGGCTCGTGTCCAGACACTGTCACAGCACCTCCAGGGCTTTTCCCACCAGCAGCTTTGCAGCCCCTCTGTCCCCAGGTCACCTCCCCTGCAAGGACTGGTGATTTTATGGGTGTCACAGGCTAACAGAGCTGTCCCCAAGGCCAGGGCACTGTCACATGTCCCAGGTTAGAGCACAAAGTCAGAGTTCCACTGCCTGTGGTGAGCCATGGGCCATCCCACATGGGCCCCATGCCCAGCACCCACCTCCTTCACAGCCAGGACCACCCCAGCCCCTTCCTGGGCAGGCTCAGCTCCTGCTGTGGGAGCACATGTAAATCCAGGTCTGATCCCTGCAGGAAGCACCAGCACAGCAGCACTGGTGGCACTGACAGCTGCTCCAGCAGCAGGACACAGAGCAGGAACGGCTGAGGCCGGGCCGTGCTCTGCTCCCTGCACAGCAGGTCCTGTCGAAGATTTACTGCCAAAAGCTCCTCGGAACGACCAATCCATCCCTGGAATCGCTCAGCAGCTTGGCACAGAGAGGGAGAAGGACACTCCATGCTGCACAGTCTCTCCTGGAAGTGCTGTGCTGGCTGTCAGTGCAGACAGATCAGGAAAAAAAGAGAAAAGAAAGAAAGAAAGAATTCCACTCCTGCTGCAGCCAGGGCCTCTATTTGCAAAACCGTTTGATGGAGCTGGGAGTTCATCTCCCTTCCAATTCAGTAAGAGTGTTCCTGGTCTCTAATTAACACCATCAGGCTGTCAAGATGGCCACTTCCTCCCTAATTACTGTGCTTTGTAATTAAGATACAGCTAATAAACTCCTGTTATTAGTGATTGCTGCTGATCAGCTCGAGGTGCAGAGCAGCTCCTGCCTTGTGCCTGCACCAGGAGCTCCCAGGCAGTGCATCCATGTCATGGAATCCCAGGATTATTGGGGTTGGAAAAGCCCTTCAAGGTCATCCAGTCCAACCATTACCCCTCAACACCTCCAGGCCCAACCCCAAACCGTGTCCCTGAACCATTTCCATTGCACCTGCACATCCTTGGGATACATCCTCTCCCAGCCAAGCCACATGTGCTCGTGGGCAGGAATCCACCCTCACAATTGCTAAAAATGAAAGGAAACGGGGCAGAGAGGACATCATTTGGAAAGAAAATGAACATTCCCTGCCCTCAGCACATGATCTGCTGCTTTGAGGGCTGCCTGCTGTGAAGGATGGGCTTGGCCAGCTCGGGCACTGTGACATTCCCTGAGGGCCCCACGGACACTTGCTGCCCTACGAGCTCATCCCAGTGAGAATCATGGAACAGAACCATGGAATATCCTGAGCTGACCCACAAGGACCATCCAGCCCAGCCCCTGTCCCTGCCCAGACCCCCCAACAATCCCACCCTGGGCACCCCTGGCAGCGCTGTCCAAAGGCTCCTGGAGCTCTGGCAGCCTCGGGGCCGTGCCCATTCCCTGGGGAGCCTGGGCAGTGCCCAGCACCCTCTGGGGGAAGAACCTTTCCTGATCTGCAGCCTGAGCCTGCCCTGGCCCAGCCCAGTCCACATCCACCTCCCCCAGCCCTGGGGGTCAAGGGCAGTCACAGGGGGAGGGTTTCCTTTCCTTCCCTTCTCACCTGGACATCCCAGCTCACACTGAGCTCCCTGAGCTCCCACTTCTTGAAATGACAGGATGCCACAACATGAAACATCTCCAACCATCTCCAGGGACATTCCTACATCGTTATTTCACCTGGAAAAACCATCCACAGCAAAGGAAACCAGGCAGGGCCCCATGTCAATGCACCCTGTGTGACCCATGACTCAGCTGTGGAGCATCCATGCTTTATTTTAAACGAGGTGAAACCACCAGCCCTGATCAGAGATTTTAAGTGCTTTTCACAAATAAATCAGCAGCCACAACTGCTGAAGGGGCAACAAAACACCTCCAGTTCCCCAGCAGCTCCAGGCAGGCACAGCCCCAGCCCAAACTCCAGACTCTTAACCCAGGAGCAGAACGACCAGGATGTAACCAACGGATTCAGCACCTCCTCATGCCACAGCTCTCAGCGAAGAGCCACCCCCACCTCAAGAAATTTCTAAATAAATCTAGAGAAAGGCTGAACACATCTGCTTTGGGAGCAGGATACAGCCTGTCCATCATCAACGCTCCGGCAGCCACATGCACTTGGTCCTCCTGGAAATTTAATCCAGTTGATTCCTGAGCAGACTTTAAACACTAATTTAAATGGTTCCTAGCTGGGCCATGAAATAAATACACTCTGCACATCTGTAGGGAGAGAAATGCATTTTCCCATCTATTTTGTGGTCCCCTCTGTGTGCTGAAGCTGTGGGTCAGGGGCAGCCCAGGATCTAACATTCCTTTGGGGATAAACATCCATGTCACCACCAAATATTAATGACAGACTGCATCTGGGCATGGCAAGACACCCAGCACCAAACAGCATGGAGCTGGAGAGGGATATTCCTGATGGAAATGCCCCATGAAAGCAGGAACAGCACTGCTTCTACTGGCAAGAGCTTTGAGATCCTCAAAATTAACTAATGATAAGCTAATTATCTTTATCTGTTAGCTACCCACAACCTTTGTGTGCACAGCAAGTGAAGTGTCTGCATTCCTCTTTATCTAAAGACTTCAGCACCTCAGTCCTTCCTCCTTAATTTGGCCATGAACCCAAAACACAAGATCCTGTTGGCTCTGACTGAACCTGATCAGGCCCTTAACACCCAAACACAGAACAAAGCACCTCCTTAAATCCTTCTTCACCTTCCTTTGTCTCTGCACAATCAAAAGGGCACTGGCACAATTTGTGCCACCACTGGAGGTACCCAAGGCCAGGCTGGATGGGGCTTGGAGCCCCTGGGATGGTGGGAGGTGTCCCTGCCCACGGCAGGGGTGACACTGGAGAAGCTTTAAGGACCCTTCCAACCCAATCATTCTGAAATATTGAATCATTCAAACCCGAAGATTCAATAATTGGTTTTATCTTACAAGCACAAAAGGAACTCCTAAAGCCACCCAAAGCCTCCAGGCTGAGCTCTTCTGTTCCCAAGGAATCTCCTGCTGAGCAGAGCCAGGCCCAGCTTTTCCCTGGGCTGCTCATTAAAAGTCATCAGCATTTTAAACATACTTCAGACAGCTCCTTTTGAGTAGATAAGTGGATTTAAGGACAAAATTTTGGTAGGGGAAAAAAAAATCACAGCATGAGGATTTCCAAATGAAAAGCAAAGCCTCCTTGGGATGTATTTTCCCATCCAAAACATTGAATTTCCAATGGGGAATGTGCTCACCAAAGCGACACACTTTGCACATCACAGCTTTTACAGTAAATTGGTTTTAAAAGCCAACATTTTCCCAGCTTTGGGGTTCAGTTTGCTGTTAAAACACAACAAATATTTGTCTGTCATGTCCCAGGGACAAAGCCTCTGGGTTTGTCAAATCTGTTCCACGTGTGTGAAATAGATGTTCCCCCACCAGACAGGGAAAAATTTTTCCATGCCACTGCAAAGCTTTCCCAAAATACCATCATAAAATGGGAGAAAGATGCTTTGGGGGGCAGAAAAAGACCAGGCCAGCCATGGAAATACCCCAGTGTCACCTCAGACACCCTTGGAAACATCTCCCGGGGTTCTTCCCTGCAGTTCCCAGGCCCACTCCCCATTTCTCCAGTGCTCACCACTCACCTTCCCCTGAATTTTCACACAAGGCTGGTTTCAGCTTTTGATGAGAATAATTCTGGTTTGGGGCATTTTGTTCTCCACTGAAGCCTCGTTATGTAAAGCTCTGTGCAGAACTCCTGGAACACGCATGTCCTTACGTCACCCAGCTGGAAAAACAGCTCGAGAAGGAAAGCAAAGGGAAGGGGACAATCTGGATTTGATAAAAAAGATTTTTTTTCTTTTTTGCTCATCTGAAGCCACCTGTAAATCCTCAATTGCTTGAATTTAGATTTGACCTATTTGCATTCCTCCTTTCCTCATCCTTTTCTGGGGGAAGGAAATTGCATTTAGATAAAATAATTTATTGTGAAGTGACGCTTGAGAGCAGGATGGGACCACAGGAGGGAGCAGAGTGACACAGAACCATGGGATCATGGAATGGGCTGGGTGGGAAGGGACATCAGAGCCCATCCAGTGCCACCCCCTGCCATGGGCAGGGACACCTCCCACTGTCCCAGGCTGCTCCAAGCCCCAGTGTCCAGCCTGGCCTTGGGCACTGCCAGGGATCCAGGGGCAGCCACAGCTGCTCTGGGCACCCTGTGCCAGGGCCTGCCCACCCCGCCAGGGAACAATTCCTGCCCAATATCCCATCTAACCCTCCCCTCTGGCAGCGGGAAGCCATTCCCTGTGTCCTGCCGTTATCCCAAACTACATCAAAGAAGCAACATTTGGATTTGACCATCACAAGGGCACCTGTGAATCACCAAGTGTTCCCCAGGTCCCTGCAGGCAGACCCTTGGAACACAGCAGGGATAGAAATAAAACCCAGGATGTGATGAGCTTCCAGTGCTCAGGACCAGGGGAGCTGTGTCTGGTCTGCAAGGAAAGCAAAGAACATCCTGCAAATCCTCATTTCTCACCATCAACCCTCACTGTGAGACACAGGATTTTGCTCAGCCCCTCCATGGATGAATGATGGAATGAGTTGGGTTGGGAATGACCTTAAAGCTCATCCAGTCCCACCCCCTGCCACGAGGAGGGACACCTTCCATTATCCCAGGGTGCTCCAAGCCCTGTCCAACCTGGCCTGGAACACTTCCATGAATTGTTGTGCTGTCATGAAGTAACACAAAAGTTGAAGAGAAAGGCAGGACTCACTCCCAGCCTTTTCCTGCTTCATCCCACTCACAAAAAAACCCCACCAAAACAGGGACTTCTGCCCCAAACCAGGGCAGATTTGGGCAGAGCATCCTTTATCCCATAAAGGACAGTGCTCCTGCACACCCAGCACTGAGCTCCACTGGGAAACACCTGGAATAACACAGAGGGCAGCAAGGGATGGGACATTTTAGTGCACACCTTAAATCATAGCTCAGTGCTCCTGAAGAACAGCTCTGCCTCTCACCACAGCATGGGCAGGGAGTAGCACAGGACCGACACAGCAACGCTCTCATTTCATCTCAAGTCCAAAGGAATTTGGCTTAGAACTAAAAAAACACATCCTGACACCAACACAGGGACTGATTTACCCGTGACAGACAGACCAACACCCTGTGCAATTAAAGGTGCCCAAAAAGAACAAATTATCAGCAAATTTAAAGGGGTTTTGTATTAAAACTGAGTCAATCTGGATTTTTTTAAACACCTGATAAAGCAGGAGCCCCACACTTTGTCCATCTCCAACCAAACCCAGCAGGGCTGTAGCACATGACGGCTGCAGGGGAAATTCCACACGTGCATTCCTAACACTCCTCGGCTGTGGGGTCAAACACCCCCTCCCCACCCTGGGCAGACACCCCAGCAGAGCAGCCCCTCCATCGCTCCCCAGCACGGCAGGGAAGCCCCAGGGATCCATCCCGAACGTCGGGAAGGCCACTAACCCTTGTGGAATTTATTCAGACAGCCGGCGTTGCAGAAGGAGCGGAGGGATCCTGTCTCCCAGCAGCCCCTACCCTTCATCCCCACCGCGGGATCGCTCCGGCCGAGGCTGCCTCCTACATGGCTGGGAGCTTTAGGATGGAGGAAAACCCACAGGAATGGAGAGAGAACGGCCAAGGGAAATGTCCTTATCCCAGTGCCACACTTCCCATCATCCATTCCCGGCACATGCCGGTAGCGGGGCACTACGGCTCCATCATCAAACCAGCCTCGTACCAGCATGCACCTCGGAGCAGCCCTTAACTCCATCCCTGCCGGGAAACCGCCTCATCCTGCCAAAAAAACCGGGATAGACAACGCCACCAGCAGCCCCAGCTCGGGCAGGTTCAGCGGGGGCCGGCTCAGGAGCGGTGCTGTTGGATACCCAGCCCCAAACCCAGAAGGATGCTGGTTTTTTGGGGAGGGAGGGGGAGATTTGGCAGCTTGTCCCTTTAAATGCTGCTGGAGGTTATTTTTAGGACACTGGCTTAAAATAAAGATCAGAATTCCTTTCTTTTTTATCAGAAAGTCCATTATCCATTTTAGTCGCTCGGCCACATTTCACATCCCGACAGCTCCGTAACAAACCCCCGGAGGCTCCTCCAGCCCTGTCCTCCCTGAGATCCGTCTTCTCGCCCCTCCATTCCGAAACCATTGGATTTTCCCAGCTTTAATTTTCCCAGTCTCGAGGGAATGAGTAATTCCTGAGGAAAAATGCGGCATAAATCCCAATTCAGAGCCCAGCAGCTGCAGCCGGGCTGCAGTGTGCAGCGGGATCCAGAGCATGGAGCAGGAATCGGCAATCTCCAGGATCCACATGGATTAATAGTTTGCATTTGATCATTTTTTTTCCCATTCCAGCTGGAATACAAGGATTTTACAGCAAGAAGGAAACATTTATATTCCAGCTTTTAAATTGGAACCACTTTCTGTGGACACATTTAAATACAGAGACAGGGACCGTGGAAGAATTCCGGGTGGAAAAAGGAGAAATTCAGCCAGATCACACAGATCTTTACTCTGTGCATTCAAGCCAGGGAAACTAATGCTGGTTGTGCACATACACACAGATTTTATTAAATTATTGGCATATTTATTGATGGTTTGGGTAAAAAATGGCAGTTCTTAAGGGGAAAATAACTACCACAATAGATTGGATTTTTAATTGGAGTGGAGAGGGAGGTGTTGATGTGATTTAGCTCAAAACAAGCATTCCAGCTCTGATATCAGACCCAAGGACCAGCTGGAGGCAGGATCTGGGTTTTGACACTGAGACCAGAGTTAATACCTATACAGGGCCATACATACACAGACACACACATTTATAATCTGTATTATATCCTCATTCCCAACCATTGACCAGCACGGATGGAGGAGACACAACTCCACTGCTGCTGCAGGAAATCAAGGCAGGATCATGGAAAAAACCTAAGATCTGCTCCATAAGGATCACAATCCCAAACTGCCACAGCTCCTTTTCTGCCAGCTTTTTTTCTGTGCATCTTTTCTGCCAGCTGCCCCCAGCCTCCTCCTGCCAGTAATAAAGTCACACCCCCAGTAACTCATCTGAACTCATCTTGCTTCTACTGGCAAGAGCTTTGAGATCTGGAAACCAGTCCTCAAGTTCCCTGTTTATCAACAGAGTGCAGGTTTATCCCTGGATTTAGCTCATTCTGCTGCAAATCCAGAGTTACCTTGATTTACCTGGGTCCCAGGAAGGGCAGGAGGTGCCTGGGAAAGGCTCCGTGCCCTGCTGCTCTGTGTCAGGATGAGCTCTCTCCTTTCCTTCCACGGGAAATGCTGGAATCGTGATGTTACTTCATACTGAGCAACCAAAACTCAGGAGGTGACTCAGGTGGGAACAGGAGCGAGGGTGTGGAACACCCAGGGCTGGATGGGGGGCCAGGGAAAGGCTGGGATAAACCCAGTGAATGAGGGGAACCAGGAGGAGACCATCCATCTCCTCATGGCACACACACAGCACCCCACAACACACCCCCACACCACGGGTCTCCCAGCAGCACCAGAACATTCACCTTCCAGAAACTGCATCCAATTTAAAAAGCCATTTAAAAATGCAACTTCTACTTTCCAAATATTTTGCATGGAAGAAAACAAGGCGGGTAAGTCAGAGGATGGCTGCAGGCTGGGTTTAGTCTGACGACTTTCCCAAGTTTGATGAAATTCCAAAACAAACTGGAGAACTTCAAGAATTCTGTTTTCCCATTCCCAAGCATTCCCAACAACACTCCCAGCTGCAGTCACTGCACTCTTCAGCCTGACATCTCCTTTATCATTATCCAGTTAATCTTGAAAGCATCCATAACCCCTAATTTTCTAGTATCTTTACAGCTCTGCCACATCCACCTCCCAAACCAACCGATAAAAACATCAGGTGATTGCTACAAACCCCTGCCAGGATTAGTGGGACCAAACCACCTCAAACTCCAGCTCATCCCTTAAAATCCATTGGAAAGGTTTTATTTGGAGCAGTTACAGTAACTTCTCCCTGGTTCAGAGGTTCATTGCACTAGGCAGACTCATGGAATGGGCTGGGTGGGAAGGGACCTTAAATCCCATCTCGTTCCAGCCCCATGAAGTGGCTCCGATCCCCATCCAGCCTGAGCTGGGGCAGGGTGGGAGGAAGAGCCAGCCCACACAAGGACCCTCTGGAGACGCCTCACATATGGGAACACTCATCACTTTATCCATTTATCACCAATGCGAGTGTCTGACCAACTCCAGGGGCTCTCGCAAACACTTCCAAACCCACTGCACACCCAAAAGGAGCCCAGCCCCACATGCTGCACCCGGAGAGCTCAGCCCCCCTCCTGTCCCCCCCGGCTGGATGTAGGGAATTACATACTGCGTTTCCCACAGCACCTCTTCCTCATCCAGTGCTCCGGAGGGGAGGCAGGGACGGGGGCTGCGGGATCAGCCCCGGACGGCTCCGGGCCCGGGCCAGCCTTCCCCCGGGACGCTCTCCGCAGGCTCCATATCCTCATTGCCTCCCTTCCCTTCCCCTCTCCGCAGCTCTCATTCCCCGTGCTTAGGGCTGCCAGTGCCTCCTCCTCCTTCTCTTCCTCTCCCTCCTCCTCCTCCCTCTCCTGCACCTCACTCAGAGCAGCTGCGCTGCCCCAGCACACGGAAAACGGGCTCAGAAAAACCAGGAACTTGGGAAATTTCACCTTTTACAAGTTTCCAGCGGAAAAGCCCAAAATCAGCCCCTTTTTAGGGTCTCTCCTGGAGCACATCAGGGGAGAGCTGCACATCAAGGGCAACACAGACATTCCTTGCCCAGTTTCAAGTCCTTGCTTCAAATCTTATGGTGATAAAATGTAACACCTAAAAATAATTCTGGGGACTTGTGCTTGCACTGAAATACCTCACAATACACTAAATATAAGATATTAAATACAGTCATTTACTGTATATAATCCAATATTGCCTTGAAATACTCTTTCCAATATTGCCTTGAAATGCTCTTTCCAGAAACGCCCACGTATTCCAAAATAAAATAGCTGTGCTGATTCCAGGTGTTCCTGCTTCAGGATTGTTGTGTTTTGTAGGCACAGTTATTCCCAACCCTCAAATTATCTCCCTGCTCCAACCGCAGGGATTGTCTCTGCCCCCTGCAGACACAAAGGAGAAGTGGCCACTTCCCTCTGCAAAAATCTTCATTGTCTTGGAAAACACTCAACACACCTTCATCCTCTGCTTCCTTTGGAGCTTTTAATAAAATTTGATTCTTTTAAGTGTTTCCTAGAGGGGTGGGTGTCCCTCAACTCCCCAGATCCCTTCTGTCTGTTTAAAGTATGATGCCCAAAACTGTCGTCCTGATCTTTTTCAGCCTTCTGATATTTGCATTTTTGTAGTGGAGTTTCTCACAGATCTCCATGTAAACAAAGCGATGTTTTCATTCCTCTCTTGAGAAGGGAAAATTGATGGTGTTCTGGTTTGACCAGCGTGGTTGAAGAGGTGTCAACCTCATCCTCCGATCCGTGATCATTGTCCAAAATCTATAGAAATTGAAGTAGAAAAATAAACTTCCCTCTTTTTGCCCTGACGACCTGACAGGTCCTACAGCGACACAAAACCACCCCACACAAATTCACACACACAGGATTGAAGTGAGCATGTCTTAAATATCACAGAACCATGGAATGGGTTGGCTTTGGAAGGGACCTTAAAGCTCATCCCACTGTCCCAGGCTGCTCCAAGCCTTGTCCAGCCTGGCCTTGGACACTTCCAAGGATCCAGGGGACTCCACAAACTCCTGGGCAATCTGTGCCAGGGCCTCTTCTCCAACCCTTCCTGGTCCTCTCCTCCCTCGCAGGAAAAGCCAGTCTCCCCATGCCTACATTGTCAGGAAACTTTTAGGACTTCCAAAAGGAAACACATTCAGCACTTGAAACCTTCTCTGGGCAAGGAGACAACACTGGATCTTCTCTCTTGCTCTGTGTGAATCAAAAAAAGAATTATTTACATAGTAAAAAGTAAAGAAAAAGCCCTACCAGTTGTACTGGGGGGGGATTTTCCTTCCTTCCTGAGAAGAACTCCAGCACCTGGATATCACCAGGAAACACCACTGCAGGTCCTGAGAAGTTTAAGCCCCATCTCCAGGCTGCAAATGTCAACCCAGGGATGCCCAGAATCCAGAGTGGTCCGGCCAGCCACAAAGGTTGTCTCCAGAGGAACAGCTCCCTGAAGGCTCTTCAACAGCTTTGCCCAACAACTGACACTTTTTTTTAACAGTTTGCTCCTGACTCCCTTTATTTCATTCCTCTCTGCTGCTGGACCGCAAGAAACTCCCACCTGCCCCACCTTGGTGACACTGAATCCCATGGTGGGTTTGTGTGCTATGGAAATCTTGGGTACTTCAGTTACACAATCCACCCTCCAGAAGGAAATCAGTGGAATAACCAAAGTATCCTTGTTTTAGTGTAAATAGGCTGTTGGAAGAGCTCACACGTGAGTTTTCCATCACACTCCAACAGTTCTACTCCCAGACTGCTGGAGAAATTTGGTTCATCCAGGAGCTCCATCCTGCAGCCAGGGGCTGGAGGGCAGAGGCAGAACCCGGAGGGTATTGGAGGGTTTTTTACTCCTTTCCTTGTTTAAAGCCAGACATTCACCCTCCAGCACGTTTCTTCTGCACTGCTTACTGACAAGGTGCCAAGGAGGGAAAGGGAGCAGGAAAATGCTCCCCTGGGTCAGGCTCCCCAGGGCAGAGAGGGAAGGGAGGGGCCACTTGAGCTGCCTTAAAACCACAGAGCTCCAGAAGGAGCAAGAGAAGTGGCTTAGCTGGGAATTCCAGGGCCAGTCACACAGACAGAGATCCAGGAATCCATCATTCCCTGCAGTGTGCAGGAATTACCATCAGGCAGGAGCCCTCTTCCAAGCAGTGCCCAGGTAAGTGGGTGCCCTGGGATGGCAGCAGTGCCTGCTGCACCTCGCTCTCCATGGGAAGGAGCTGTAATCCTCCAGCAGGGAATCCTGCCAGCAACAAGCACACCCTGCACCATTTCTGGGAAGAGGGAACAGGGTGGCTGTGCTCACAGGCTGGTCACAGCTCCGACCCCAGCAGCACTGCAGGCACCAAGCTCCTCACCACCACACAATCCCAGGATCTCTGCGGCTGGAGAAGCCCTCCCAGGCCACCGAGTCCAGGCTGTGCCCGATGCCCACCTTGTCACCAGCCCAGAGCACTGAGTGCCACATCCAGCTGCTCCCTGGACACTCCAGGGATGGAGACTCCAAACCTCCCTGGGCAGACCTTTCCAGTGTTTAACAACACTTCCAATGAAGGAAATTTTTCCTCATGTCCAGCCTGAACTTCCTCTTCATAAACCAATCTCCACGGCTAGAAAACCTCCACCTGCAGCACCTCAAACTCTGTTTAAAAAGGATTAACATCTTTTGTACCCCTCCATCCTCTCCTAAGTCATTGTCAGCACTCTACACCATCAGATCCTTCTTGCTGCTGCTGTCTGCATCCAAAGGCTGAGCCCTTCCTCCCTCCATGCTGTCAGGAGCTGAGGGACAACCCAGTGTGCCACTGTCACCACTGTGCTCTTAAATCCAACATCCATCACACCCCTCAGTGAGGCTCTGGCAGCAGTTTAAGCTCCTACCAGCACATTTCAGGGAGAACCCCAAATTGGGTGTTTATCATCTTGTCATGCCTTCAGTCCCCTTTGTTTTCCCTTCCCTTGCCCAGCTTTAACTGTAAATGAATATTTGAGTTCCTCGTGAATGAGTTACTGCCAGAGGGAGTGCTGCTCCCTGAGGAAACTCATTTTAAATTGGAAACACTCCTCAGAGCTAAATTTTTAGTTGAAGCTACAAATCTAATAACTGAGGTGAAAACTCCCTGGTTATCCATCTCCAGGAGCAGCATCCCTGCCAACAGGATGTTATTAGAGCACCACAGGAAGTCATTTTCCATGGGAAAGGCAGGCTCTGGTGCTGCATCCGTCCTTGGAGAAGTGGCTCTGCACTCCACGCTACGTTTGTGTTTCAGCTCCAGCACAGCCTCCCACGGGAAGCTGGAGCTGGATCCCTGCTCACACTTGTCCCAGGACAGGGCTCCTGCAGGAGAGGCTGCTGAGCCCACCCAGGGCACCAAATGTCCTCAGCTCAGCAGGGCCAAGACCCCCTTCCCAGCAGAAGCAGCATTCCATGAATCCCATCCCACTCCTCACCAATGGAGCCAATGGAGGAGGCTTCAACTTATTATACAAGAGAGATTTTCCTCAATTAAAATAAAAAGCTGAGCAGAATAAAAGTGGCATTATATCCTCTGCAAGTTGATCTTCGCTCCTTAGAGTGACAATTTTAGCTTAAAGACTCCTAAAACTCCGCAAGAATTCTAAATTTCCCAGGTGGATGGGGGGAAATACCCCAAAGGAGCCTCTGCCGGCATCGGATTCCAGCGCTGGGAGGAGCCGAGGCGCTGCAGGAGCACAGACACCGCAAGGCGCCAGCACAGCCCAGCTGGATCAGCCACTTCCAGCCCCAAGTGCCGGTGCCGGGGGAATTTGGGGGCCCTCACATGCTCTGAGCAGCCTGAGGGCTCTGCCTGGGGCTGGGAAAGGGGCTGAAATGCTGGGAGTGGAGGAGCAGCTCTCCCCCATGGAAAAGCCGACTCTGCCCTACTGGAGTGTCCAAGCAAGGTCCGGCTGGCAAATCCCTCTTTTCCAAGACATCCATTAAAGGTCAGTGGCAAAGTGAAGCACAGGCAGCAAATAACCACGGCGCCTCCAAGGCCGGGCTCTCCGCAAGGACAAGGCTTACGCAAGAGCTGGGAAACCTCGCAGCACACGGAGCTCCACGGGCAGCCAGGAATCCATGGAAGCAGTGAGCCAGGAGAGGGCAACCTGCTCCTGCCGCATCGCCTGCGATGGGAGCGGGGAGCAAACACCACGGCTGGAGAGTGCCCAGCAGGAAAGGCCCTGGGGGTGCTGTGACAGGGTCTGGACACGAGCCCAGGTGAGCCCAGGTGTGCCCAGGTGGCCAAGGGGCCAAGGGCACCTGGGCTGTGCCAGCCCAGGGTGGCAGCAGGAGCAGGGCAGTGCCTGTCCCCTGTGCTGGCACTGCTGGGGCACCTCCAGGGCTGGGGCAGCTCTGGGACCCTCCTGGCAAGAGAGACCTGGAGGGGCTGGAGCGTGTCCAGGGCAGGGAACGGAGCTGGGGAAGGGGCTGGAGCCCCAGGAGAGGCTGAGGGAGCTGGGAAAGGGGCTCAGCCTGGAGAAAAGGAGCCTCAGGGGGGACCTTGTGGCTCTGCACAACTCCCTGACAGGAGGGGACAGCCGGGGGGGTCGGGCTCTGCTCCCAGGGAACAAGGACAGGAGGAGAGGGAACAGCCTCAGGCTGGGCCAGGGGAGGCTCAGGGTGGATATCGGGAACATTTCTTCATGGAGAGAACTGTCCAGCCCTGGCACAGCTGCTCAGGGCAGTGCTGGAGTCCCCCTCCCTGCAGGGATTTAACAGCCATGTGGATGTGGCACCTGGGAACATGGGACAGGGGTGGCCTTGGCAGTGCTGGGAAATGCAGGGATTTGGGTGGTCTTTGAGGGCTTTTCCTAACCGGTTCTGTGATTTTGTGACTGCAGTACACTCAGCTATCCCATGTACCTTGTCCAGAGGGATGTCAGAAATCCCACGAGTATGGAAGGCACACATGGCCCTGCAGGTGCTCTGTTCCCTCAAGATGTGAGTCCCAGCATTTCCCTGACACCTGAGTAACAAATGAACATCCAACCCAAATTCCTCCATTAGCAGGGAGAACCCTGAGGGCCTCCCTGTGCCCTGCAGGGTGGCACAGAGCTGCTGTATCCCATCACCAATCCAAATCCCATTTTCCCTCCTGTGGCCAGGAGCAGGAGCTGTTGGGCTTCATTAGACACAAACATCACAAGGTTTGCTGCCAGTCCCTCACTCCTCATCGTCCAACAGCTCTGCCACCTCCCCCTCTGCCCCAGCCCAACCCTCCAGAGATGCCTCCAGACCCACTGAAGGATCAGTTTTCACTCAGTGACTCATTTCTAATTAGCAAGGACTGTTATTGTTTCCAGAGTTCAAACCTGATTTACCTCCAACAGCCTTTTTCTGTGCCATGCAAAGAAAAAATCCCGTGGGAATTCTGAATGACTGACAATGACAGTGAGACACTGAACTGATTCCCTGAGCTGGGAATCTCCCCCTTGGTGCTCCCAATTGTATGATAATCCCTGTTGTGTTGCTGAACATGGCATTAAAAACTACTTACAGAGGAAACTTGCCTTAAAAATCAGCAACCAGCGTCTGTTCCCAGCACTGAGAGAGAGTTCAGGGCACAAGAGCCAGGGTGAACAAGGACTTTGTCCCCTTCCTGCAGCCCCACCTCCATGAGGACACCACACCCCTCACCATACCGGGAAACCCCTGGGCTGGAATTGTTCATCCCATGGGCAGGGACACCTCCCACTGTCCCAGGCTGCTCCAAGCCCCAGTGTCCAGCCTGGCCTTGGGACATTCCCAGGGATCCAGGGGCAGCCACAGCTGCTCTGGGCACCCTGTGCCAGGGTCTTCCTGCCCTCCCATGGAACAATTCCTTCCCAATATCCCATCCATCTCTGCCCCCTGGCAGTGGGAAGCCATTCCCTGTGTCCTGTCCCTCCATCCTTTTTGTCCCAAGTCCCTCTCCATCTTTCTTGTAGGCTGCCTTCAGGTATTCTCACCCTTTATTTCTCCCAGTGGATAAAGTTTTGCTTTCTGCGTGTCCAGTCCCCTTTCATGCGTTGTTTTTCCAGAAACCTGTGAATTTTAGTTTGGGAATAAGTTTCCCGGCATATAAATACAATGCATGCTCCCATTTTAGACAGCACTAGATGTGCTTGCAAGTTTTGATATTATTTTTAGCACAAATATTTTTGAAAGCCTTCCCAAGCTAAACCTGGTATGTCACTGGTACTCAGGGAAACCACTTTTTTTCGCCTGTTGTGAAAAATAACAAGTTTGTAGTATATAAAAGTGTTTTCTTGCCCAAACACCAAAGCCTTGTCACCAGGGGTGAGTCTCTCCTGGTTCCCTGCCAGGCAAGCACTGTGTATTCCCTGGGATCTTAAGAATCTCCCTTCCTGCGTGGGTGCAGAAGGGGGAAGGATGATCCTTGTTGTTCCTTCCCTGCTGCACTCACTAATATTGACTGGGTTTGTCATCTTGGGAACTTTTCCCTTGAGTTGAGATGAACTGAGCACAGATGGTCCCTCCTCGCTGGGCCCCAGCCAGGCACTGGGAATGACAGGAACGGGACAAGATGAGCTTTAAGGTGCCTTCAACCCAAACCACTCCATGATTCTATGACCCTGCAAAGGCTGTTCCAATCCCTTTGGCTGGAAGTCACAAAGTGCCACTTGCAATTCCCCAAGGGAAACCCTTAGCCCTGAGTTAAGGTGAAATGTGGGCACAGCTGCCCAGGGGTCACTGGTTTGGGCTTTGCAGCCTTGCCAAATGACCTTGGGAAGCTCTTTTGTCAAAAAGATGTGTGGAAGGGAAGAGATCATGCGGAAGTAACAAAAGAAAAGGCACTGAGAATGAGAGAAAGCAAATACTGACTTACAAACAGCTGGAAAACATGGAATGGTGGGAATCCCCTCACTCAGGCCACACACTCACAGTGTTTGTCCAGGGCACAGGGGGAAGGGCCATAAATAATGAACTGAGGGGAAAAATAGATTTAAAGAAACACAGGAGATAGGCATGGGAGAAACACAAACCAGTAACACAATCCATAGCATTCTTGGAAATAAGGGATTTGTGGTACCTACAAACCTGGCACAGCAGAGACCGTTCTGCCCTGGTATTTATCACTTTACCAATTTATAACCAGTTTTATCAGTTCCAGGAGTAGCACAATCCTCACCACAGGAATTTATCCCTCTCCCTCCCATTTTTGCTGGAGAAGAATCTGCTCTCCAACTTGCCATGGAGTGAACTGAGTCTTATGTGTACAATAGGATACTTCAGCCCCTGGGTTTTGCCCACCATCCCAGCTCCCACAGGCACAAGGCAGGACTGACCCAGAAGGATTTCTCTTCCCAGTGTTCCTGTAGCAATCTCCTCCTGCATCAGCTCAGCCAAAAAAGGGCCCTTTCCTTCACCACAGCTGTCCCAGGTCACCCTGGAGAGGAAAGAAGAGGCCTGGGTGCCAGCAGAGTTTAGAGAATTGTGGAATCACTGAGGTTGGAAAAGCCCTCTGACATCATGGAGTCCAACTGTTCCCCAGCACTGCCAAGGCCACCCACGTACCCAAGTGCCACATTCACACGGCTGTCAAACCCCCCCAGGAATGGGGACTCCACCATCTGGGCAGCCCGTTCCAAAGCCTGACCACCCTTTTCACGAAGGAATTTTCCCCAGTATCCAATGTAAACCTCCCCCAGAATCCTCGTGCTGCACATCCCACCCCCTCCTCCGGCAGGAGCGTTTTCCCGAGCTCCGGCGTGGGCACGGAGCCTCCTGCCCACCCCTGCTCTGCTCCTGCTGTGCCAGCCCTTCCCAGAGCCTCACCCCCAACACTCCTCTGCTCTGTCACGTTCCTCTGTTTATTTCCAGGGGGTTATTGCTGCAGCCTCACCTGGAATGCTGAAAACACAGGAGCCCAAAAAGTTCCACGGAGAAACTGCCACAGGGCCTGGCTCACCGCACACAGCTGAACGCCAGCCCTGCTGAGGGATTTCAGGAGCCCTAAAACATTCCAAGAAGCTGCAAAGAGGGTGAAAGGACAGGGTGACTGCCCAGAGAATGGAGCACCAGGATTCCCTGGACAGTGGCACAGGGCAGGGGAGGCAAGGGGGGATGTGCCTCTGCCCTTGGGTAGGGGTAAGAGCAGCACTGGACAGCAGCAGGAGCTGTGACATCAATTCCTGTCCCACTTCTGAATCATGGAATAGTTTGGGTAGGGAGAGACCTTAAAACTCATCCAGTTCCTCTGCCATGGGCAGGGACACCTCCCACTGTCCCAGGCTGCTCCAAGCCCCAGTGTCCAGCCTGGCCTTGGGCACTGCCAGGGATCCAGGGGCAGCCACAGCTGCTCTGGGCACCCTGTGCCAGGGCCTGTCCACCCTCACAGGGAACAATTCCTGCCCAATATCCCATCCATCCCTGCCCTCTGGCACTGGGAAGCCATTCCCTGTGTCCTATCACCGAATCATGGAACAGTTTAGGTTGGAAAGAACCTTAAAGCTCATCTTGTTCCAACCCCTGTCATGGGCAGAGACAGCTGCCATGGACCATGGACACCATCCAGGGCTGAGGAGCAGCCACGGCTCCTTCGCTCACTCCGGAGGATGAGGCAGGAGCAGCAGGAATGGCCTAAATACTGCTGGCTGCTCTGAGCTCCTGCTGGAATGTTTAATTCGTGCTGTTATGTAAGTACTGTTTTCTGGGTTCCTTCGCTGGGAGTGATTATCATGGATTACATCTGCAAAACAACAACAGCAAACGCGGTGTGCTACCTGGGAATCACAGGAAGAGCGGCACCACAGCGAGGAGGGGAGCTCAGTCCAGGGTTACTCCATCCCCACATGCAAGTGGAGTGGAAAACAGCAGCAAGAGAATTAAAAACAGATTAGAAAAATAACAAGGCGGGGGAGGGAGGGGAGGGAAGTGGCTCCTGGCTTGTGAAATAGAAAAATCCAAAGATTCCTCCCATCCTCCTCATGTTTGCACCAGCAGGCAGCAGCCAGGAGAAGGGAGCAGTTGGAGGCTGTGTAGATAACGGAACCCTACACTGGTTTGGGTGGAAAAGGATCTTAAAGCTCACCCATTCCCACCCCTGCCATGGGCAGGGACACCTTCCACCGTCCCAGGCTGCTCCAAGCTCCAAAATCCAACCCGGCCTTGGGCACTGCCAGGGATCCAGGGGCAGCCACAGCTGCTCTGGGCACCCTGTGCCAGGGCCTCAGCACACTTACAGGGAACAATTTCTTCCCAGTATCCCACCTAACCCATCACTCCAAGTGTTTGTCCCAAGCCCCTCTCCCTGGCACAGGTTCCAGACCCCTCTGCAAACCCTTCCTGCCCTCCAGCATCCCTGTGGCTGTGGCAGGAGGAGCTGAAGTGTTGGCTGCAGCTCACTGGGGGCAGCTGAGATGCACCAACCCACCCCAATCCATCAGGAAACCGGGGAGCCAGAGCATCCTGCCAGCTGCAGGAGGGAACAAAAGTGAGAGCAGAAGGCACTGAGAGGAGACAGGAATCATCAAGAATGGGAAATCCAAGCAAACAACTCCATCAGCAGCACTGTCAACTCTATTTCCCACGGCAGCAGCTCCTGGCATAGTTAACAACAGCTGGCTATCCTGGGAAAATCAAGATTCCAAGGATAAAAAGACAATTAGAAGAGCAAGGTGACAGCGCTGGCAGCCAGTGCCTCCAGGCACGAGCCCTCCAGCACAGGGAAAAACAGCTCACAGTGATGGGGAAACTCACAGGGAGGAGGGGAAAAGGGAATGCTGTTGTCAAAAGAGCTGGGAATAGCTGGACTGTTACAGCCAGAGATGAGCTGGGACAACAATGACAGGGATTGTCCTGTCCTGCCACAACCCCAGCACAGCCACAAGCCAAGGCCACCTGGCCAGGAGCCTCTGTGAGGGTGGGGGGAGCAACAAGGGGATAATTCATGG
This sequence comes from Cyanoderma ruficeps, assembly GCA_008694505.1. NCBI lineage: Eukaryota > Metazoa > Chordata > Aves > Passeriformes > Timaliidae > Cyanoderma > Cyanoderma ruficeps. Next base: position 12,627,782 of record VZDJ01000174.1, on the reverse strand, counting down.
AACGGGACAGGGAAGGTGCCAGCTGCTTTGCAGTGTTACAGGCCCAACTCAAAATGGCTTTTGCAAACAAACCCCTGCCTTGGAAAAAGGACAAAAACAGCCAAAATGAGTACAGCAACAAAAGTGACATTATCAGTGGAGTGACTAAAGGGAAAGCTGAGGAATAATTAATTATGGGTATTTTTTAATGCTGCCATAAAGGCTGGATCTGGGACTCTGAAGAGGAACTCCTTGCTGGCCTGAGCTGCCCCTTGGCTTCCACCCACCCAAATGCACCCCAACCCTGCAGTGGGATCCCTACTGCTCCAGTGTTCCTCTCCAGAGCTGGATTTTCCCTTTCCACTCTACTGCAACAGGAATTTACCCAAAGACCAGAGCAGAGGCCATCACCAGCACAACCAACTCTCTTCTTCGCCCTGCTTGGAGCTTTCACCCTCCTGCAGTCCACAGAAAGCCCCCAAAAGCAAGCCCTCCCTGCTTTTCAGGAAGAAAACAATGGATTAAGGCAGGAGGAATAACCAGGTAACCCAAGTAATCAACCCCCAGTTATCCCAGATCACTGACCCACACCACAGGGTGTTGGTTTCAAAATGAATCCTCCCCAGAATGGTCACACAAGGTGAACCTAAAACCCCAGGAAGTTCCATCTCTTCCCCAGCAAGCAAACGGCAATTGGTGTTTTGGAAACAGGATACTGGGACAGGGCCCAGGAATGGTTCCTGTGGGCACTGACCCTTCACTGTCAGAGCTGTGCTGCACAAGGAGCCCCCAGGTCACACTCCATACACAGCCAGTTACAGCTTGTACCCCAAGGGATGAAACTGTGCCCAAATCTGTGGAGTCTCCCTGGATTTTCTGGCTCCTGGCCAGTGCCAGCGAGTGCCACCATTCAACTGGATGTTGTACAAAATATTAATTATTCCTGCTCCATTTATGACCTGATAATTCCCTCCCTTCTATTGTTATAAGCACTTGTCCCCATCTTTTCCTAGTCTCACACAGTCACAGAATTGTTGAGGTTGGAAAAGACCTTTAAGATCAAGTCTAACCATTAATCCAGCACTGCCAAGGCCACCAATAACCCATGTCCCCAAGTGCCACAGCCACATGGCTGTCAAACCCCTCCAGGGATGGGGACTCCAGCACTGCCCTGGGCAGCTGTGCCAGGGCTGGACAGTTCTCTCCATGAAGGAATATTCCCAATATCATCCCCTGGCCCAGCCTGAGGCCATTCCCTCTCCTCCTGTCCCTGTTCCCTGGGAGCACAGCCCGACCCCCCCCCGGCTGTCCCCTCCTGTCAGGGAGTTGTGCAGAGCCACAAGGTCCCCCCTGAGGCTCCTTTTCTCCAGGCTGAGCCCCTTTCCCAGCTCCCTCAGCCTGGGGCTCTAGCACATTTCCTGCACCATTGACCATCATCCCTGTAGCACCTTCAGCTGTCCTTCTCCCAGATGAAAAATTTACATTCCATCATCCTCCCTCCCTTGTCGGAGAAGATTTTATTTCTCTGGTTAATCTTGTGCCTGTTTGGTTGTTTGGGTTTTCTTTTCAAGTTCTGCTGAAAACCCTGTAAGTCATTGTGGGGACAGACAGGGCTCCTCCAGGGAAAAGACCACAGCAGCACACAGAGCAAACCTGCATTCCTCCTTTTCCACTCGGATTATCAATTCCCAGTTTGTCTGCTGCACTGACTCCAGCCTCAGCCAAAGGAACCAGACGCCTCTAAGAGTGGCTGGCAGGTGAGCTGCCCTTGGCACAGACACCAGCACTGACCTGTCCAGTGAACTGCTGGATTTCAGCACCATGAACATCAAAATCACTTTCTGTCAGCCTGGAATCGGCTCTGGATTAGGTGAGCACGGGAATCACAACACAGCTTTCACCCTCTCTCCTGATGGGGATCCCTGAGCAGGAAACCAAAAGGAGTCACCAACTCCCTCTCCAAGCAGCCCAAGCCCATTTTGGGGAGTTTTCCTAGTGTTTAAAATACCAGGATCAGATTTCTACCCTTCCCTTACACATTATTCCAAAGATTCCCCTCATTATAGAGCCAAGAAAACAATCCTCATATATTCAGCACTCATACAGTTCCTGGATGTCATGATACTGCTGTAAAAAGAAAGGATAGTTTTGTATCTATTTTTGTATTTGTTTAAAGAAAATCTAGCACCCATAGCCACCAAATACAGAGGGTGAATACAGAAATCTCACTTTCAGGCCAGGTAAGAGCACAGGGCCACAGCCAACACCGATAAAGGCAGGTGACGGAGCTGGATGAGGACAAACTGAGTTTACTGCAACTTTACCAATACTTTGCAATCCCACCTAGAAACAGGAATGCCAGGTTTGGCTGAGCAGAGCTTGGTCTGGGACTGTCCTGTCCTCCTGTGACACTCTCCATGTGTTCTAGAGGAATTAAGCACACGTGGTAATTGAGGAGAGAGCTAAGCCAGCAGCTCAGCTCCGCTCTCACTTTCTGCCGCTAATCCGCCGGAATCCCTGGGCAGGTTTCTCCCTGGGAAGCAGGATGAGGACAGGGAGCTCAGGTCACATCTCCCAGAACCAATGTCCCAGGTCACAGCCCATTAACAAAATACTTCTGACTCCGCAGTGGGCAGAGGGGAAACCGGAGCCTCCCCATGCACAGAACAGCAAAGTCTCCCATCCCATACTTGCTCTGGGGACAGGTTTTGCTGTTAAGAACAGACATGAAAAGCAGTCCTGTGAAATGGCCCCTGTGGGTGCACAGCTCCAGCCAGCAGCTGAGCTACAAACACTTCCACAGCTGCTTAATTCAGGAGAACTCCTGGGGGAAAGACGCTTTTCATCCACCCCAAAATGGTGACCCAGCAGTGAAGATACGGGCAGCTATTTGCCAGTCCTCCTACCCATCAAATCTCAAACACCCTGACAGCACTGAGGGAACACTGATTCCTGCAGAAACAGTGAATGGAACCCCAGCTCAGGCTCCAGCAGGTGATTCAAGGCTGAGCAGTGCAGTCGACACAACAGACGGATGGGGACATCCAGGGGGGTGGGAAGCTGGAGAGGGCCCAGGAGGACCTCACAAGGTTCAGCAAATCCAAGTGCCAGGTCCTGCACCCAGGTCAGGGCAATCCCAGCTGTGAGCACAGACTGGGAGAGGAACTCCTTGAGAGCAGCCCTGGGGACAAGGACTGTGGGGTGCTGGTGGGGGAGGGCTGGACTTGCCCTGGCTCTGAAACCCCCTGTGCCCTGGGCTGAGCCCCCAGTGTGGGCAGCAGGGGAGGGGGGGATTCTGCCCCTTTGCCCCACCTGCAGAGCTGCCCCAGCCTGGGGCCCAGCACAGGAAGGACCTGGAGCTGCTGGAGCCAGTCCAGAGGAGGCCACAGAGACACTCCAAGGGCTGGAGCCCCTCTGCTCTGGAGCCAGGCTGGGAGAGCTGGGGGTGCTCCCCTGGAGAACAGAAGGCTCCAGGGACACCTCAGAGCCCCTGCCAGGGCCTAAAGGGGCTCCAGGAGAGCTGGAGAGGGACTGGGGACAAGGGATGGAGGGACAGGACACAGGGAATGGCTTCCCACTGCCACAGGGCAGGGATGGATGGGATTTTGGGAAGAAACCCTTCCCAGTGAGGGTGGGGAGGCCCTGGTCTCTGAAGCAGGCAGGGCAGCAGGCAGGGCCCATGAGCACAGATGGCCACAAGGATGCTCTCTGTGTCCTTTCCCAGAAGGACAGACAGTATCAGACATAAACCTGCTCCTCTGCCCACCTCACTGCCCCCTCTGCCACCCTCTCCTCCTTGAGGGCACAATTCCCTTCAGCTGCTCACCACCCTGTGCACTCACTGGGGCCCACCTGGGCTCTGCAGAGCAGCCCTTGGGAACACACAGGTTGTGAGGATCCCTCAAGATTAAGAGGAGGCAACTCAGACAATTCTGCACGTGAGCAGACTTGAAGGACTGGGAACTTCTACAGCAAATCCAGAACCTCTCCCCTTTACTTGTTAACATCCACCCCAGTGCTCCTGGGGGCACAACATCAGGAATTCTTATTTGATTCAAGCCGAACACACAGTCACTCTTCACTATAATTAAAAGATCGCTAATTGGGAAAATCATCAGCCAGGTGAACATGAAGGCATAAAGTAATTCACTGATGTGCTTAGCTCTACCTCCACAGCACAAGCATTCAGCACCCTTTCACAGAGTGTCTTATCCCCTCTGATCAGATCAGGAAAGCTTGGAAAAGCAGGGATCTGGTGTGGATTTTCTCTGCCATCAGCTCAGTGGCCAGGAGCAGAGCTGAGTCAGCAGAGCCTCGGGGCAGTGCAGCCACATCCAGAGCACTGTCCTCAGCCCGGAGAGCCCCGAGCCAGAGCTCAGCACAGCCAGCCTCTGCATTTGCTATTTTTATGGGCAGACACAAACCAAAATAGCTGTGCCTGCCCCGGGAAGGCAGCGTGGCTGACACCCCTGTCACCACTCCAACCTGACCCAGCACTGCCACAGCCCCACGGTCCCAAAGGGAAGGTAAAGCCACACACACTTCTCCAGGACATCCCTTCCTGTCCAGGAGATCTTTCCCCTCACACCCACCCAGCTGAAGGACACGAGAGTCCCCACAGCCACCTCAGTGCAGCCAGGACCAGCACAGTGTCCCATCCTGCCCGGCTAAACAAGCGTGCCCACAAACTTCTCCCTTCTCCTGAATCAGCTGGGCTCTCTGTCAGCATTTGCATATTCCAGAGCTGGAATTTTAAGGGACAGAAAGTTCACAGAACTTAAAATGGTTGGGGTTGGGACTTTAACTATCAAGTAGTCCACCCCCTGCCATGGGCAGGGACACCTCCCACTATCCCAGGCTGCTCCAAGCCCCAGTGTCCAGCCTGGCCTTGGGCACTGCCAGGGATCCAGGGGCAGCCACAGCTGCTCTGGGCACCCTGTGCCAGGGCCTGCCCACCCTCCCAGGGAACAATTCCTGCCCAATATCCCATCCAGCCCTGCCCTCTGGCAGTGGGAAGCCATTCCCTGTGTCCTGGCACTCCTGTCCCATGTCCCTCTCCATCTCTCCTGGAGTTCCTTTAGGCACTGAAAGGTGCTCTAAGGTCTCCCTGGAGCCTTCTCTTCCATTTCTGAAGTTTGTTTACTGCAGCTTGAAGCTGTGCCTGCTTGTAGAAGAAAACCCAGTGTTAATCCCAGAAGAGTTATAAACATTGAAATACCGACTCACTGAATCATTGAAATATTTCTAAAATATTCTGTTCGTCAACAGAATATTACTGACCCATTACAGTGCAGAACAATGTCACCCTGGGGAGGAGCTGGGGACCAGGCACAGGGCTCTGAGAGCTTTACAAAGTGTAGCTGCCCCAAACTTACTCCAATAAACACCACAACAAAGGGGCAGAAGGAGAGATGCACACATAAACAGCTCAACTAAATATCTGTGTCATTTGTGCACCAAACCTCCCCAAGCTATGGAACACCACCCATGATATGCCCAGGCCTCTGACCATGGCATTTACAGCATTCCCAGCACAAAGTCTGCAGGAGAAATCATTCTGCCTTTCCAAAGCAGCATCATTAGCTCATTGTTACCGGCTCCCCACAATTTACAGCCATTCCCACGGCTTTAAAGACCTGCTCTGAGCTGAGACATTGGGTGCAGCAGGGCTGTGTCCAACCCTTTGTGCCCCTGGGAGACCATCAGCAACTTCCTGTTGTATTCCTCTGGGGAATGGTTTTTCCCCAGACCCCTGTAACATGTTACCAGAGAGTTTGACCTTTCCTTCCCCTTTGACCTAATTGGCTGAGTTCCAGTTATCTTTCCCTGGCAGGGGTAAAAAGCCCCTGCTCTTCCTGGTTCACTCTCTTACCTCTTTCCTCTTCCCTCTTACCTCTCTTACCTCTTCCCTCTTACCTCTTATCTCTTGCCTCTTGCCCCCTGGGTTTCCCTGGGAGAATAAACATCTTGGAACATCTCATGGTAAGAGCCTCTTTTGATCCTTTATCCTATTCCTAATACACTACCCTTAAAGCCTCACAAGCAATTGAGCTCGCAAAGGAACCCCCCGTGGGAGGCTGGACAGGTCCGTGTTATTAACTTCCAGCTATGTGTGAAACCATATCTGGGTGTGCTGTGCACCATTCACCAAGCACAGAGGGCTGGGTGAGCCGGAGGGGCTGGAAGGCTCTGACCCCACGGGGTGCCCCGTACCTGACTGGTTGTTCCGCATGCGGATGGCCTTGGCCTTGGCCAGCTCCAGGGCCGTGACCCAGCGCTGCCTCTCCACCTCCGAGTTGGCCTTCAGGTGGTAGGTCCTGCCCCCGTTGGACAGCACGATGTTGCACGAGTCCTCCGTGTCGATGTGGGCCGTGGACAGGTTGATGGTGCCCCGGCACGTGTGGGCCATCTCCGCCTGTGTCCTGCGCGGGAACAGAGGGACAAGGAAGTGTCAGTGCCCCTCTACCTGACCCCAAGACACCTCCACGGCACTTTCCTGCACAGCACAGACCCGTGCAGACATCCCGAGCTGGCAGCACTCACACCCGATCCACTAAATATGGGAAAGATCCTCAGAGAAACAAGGGCAGGCTGAGTTGTTTAGAAGGAGCTTGCTCCTTTAGATGGGAGGAGCAACATCCCATCATTCTTTACACCTTCCCATCCCACTGTGTCCCACTGCTTCTGGCTGCAAAGTTACCAACTACACAACACTGGCTTTCTCATCTCATTTCCAGAGCTGCTCTTCTCCCTTCTCCCAGTGGTCCCACCTCCAGAATCCAGCATTTTGTGGCTCTTTACACCCTTTCCTTTCCACCATTGTTTTTGTCCAAGTGTGCTTACACCTCCTATATCCCAGCCCCGGGTGGCAGCAGAGCAGGGCAGGGCCTGTCCCCTGTGCTGGCACTGCTGGGGCACCTCCAGGGCTGGGGCACCTCTGGGACCCTCCTGGCAAGAGAGACCTGGAGGGGCTGGAGCGTGTCCAGGGCAGGGAACGGAGCTGGGGAAGGGGCTGGAGCCCCAGGAGAGGCTGAGGGAGCTGGGAAAGGGGCTCAGCCTGGAGAAAAGGAGCCTCAGGGGGGACCTTGTGGCTCTGCACAACTCCCTGACAGGAGGGGACAGCCGGGGGGGTCGGGCTCTGCTCCCAGGGGACAGGGACAGGAGGAGAGGGAACAGCCTCAGGCTGGGCCAGGGGAGGCTCAGGGTGGATATCGGGAAAATTCCTTCATGGGAAGGGTGGTCAGGCACTGGCACAGCTGCCCAGGGCAGGGCTGGAGTCCCCCTCCCTGCAGAGATTTAACAGTTGTGTGGATGTGGCACTTGGGGACATGGATTAATGGTGGCCTTGGCAGTGGCAATTAACAGTTGACCTCAAGGATCTCAGAGGGTTTTTCCAACCTCAACGACTCTGTAATTCCACAAGAACATTGGAACAGGGAGGTTTTACAGGCACAGCCTAGAGCTGCTCTCAGAAAGTGTTGGTGATGAAGTTCACCATGGGATGAAGATACAGTCCCTCCTGGGGAAGAACGGGCAGCAATCCAGGGATACCCACTGCCAACCTGATTCCTGAGGTTGCTTGTTACACAGAAGGAAAACACTCTGCCTGACCAGGAACTCAAATCCCCAAACATCTCAAGGACATCTCTCACCTGCTCAGCCTCAACACTGCTTTTATCCCAGAGCCATATCCAAGCTTGGCATGAGGACATGAAATCCTCCTGGTGCCTCCTGCAGACTTACAGCTCACGTCTCTCAGCACCACAGGGTGAGTTCAGACCCAGTGCACAGTGTGGTTACACTTTTTGCAGGGGGTGAGTTGGCCCCTAAGGAATGAAGCCCCAATTTTCATTCCCAAGTCATCCCTTCATGCTGCAGCACATACTGTGTTCCCAGGAGGGATCCCTTCCCACCTTGAGAGAGCTGCTAAAATCATTTTCCCTTCTCCACAAAGCAAAGGTCTCCAAGGTGACTGCACTAAATCAACTGCAGACGTTCAAACAGCCTCGCTCTCCCACCCAAGGAAACTGGGATGCTGCTCTCCCAGCTCCCTTCCCCTGCCAATCTGCATGGGAAATCAACTCCTATCAGTCAGCACCCACACACGAGGCAGGCACCTGACCCAGCCGGGAGCCAACAGCAATCTCCAGTGTCCACACGCGGGGAAAGACGCAGAGGTGCCCTTCAGAGCCCTCGTGGTCAGCTGGATCTGCTTATTCACCGCTCCCACTCGGCTCTTGCGTAACCTGATCCCGGCAGATTTCCCGGTTCTCCCTTCCCGCAGCAACCGGAGCGCTGCATCTGGACAGCACCTGGCTGAGGGAGGTTAAATGTGGACACAGAGCACACAGAGGTGGAGGCAGCTGAGCCTCTGGGATTTTTTAGCTCTGTGAGGGAGCAAAAACCGCCGGGATTCGCCCTCGGAGAGCCAGAATTAGAGCTGTGCATGGGAGGTTGGGGGGGAATGACAGCCTCGGAGAGAGGCTTGGCCAGGACACACCAGAGAGAAAAAATACCCCAAAATACCACAGGGAGGACTAAAGCACCCACCCAGCCAGCCAGGGGACAGCAAACATCAACATGTCCCTTCTCCCAGGAGCAAGATCCCAAAGCACCAAGACAGGCTCCATGGAGGCCCTGAGTGATTGGCCCAAGGCAACACTGCCCAGCCCAGGCACCCGGCTCCAGAGAGAGCAGGACAGGAATCAGGGACAGATGCCATGGCTTATCCCTACAATCAGGCTTGTGGCAAGAGCAGTGCTGTTATTGGTGTGCTAAGATCATCAGAGAGGAGATTCCTTACTCTAAAACCATTGATATCTTTTACCACGATGCCAGCAAGACCCTATTTCAGCTGTCCAACCTTCTCTGGATGCACAGGTCCCAATTCCCACATGGATTTTTTCCAAGCCAGCAGATGTTGCTGCTCTGAATATGTATTTTCCTTTTTTATCTCAACAGAATCATAGAAATTTCAGACTGTTGAAAATTCTGGCATCTCCATCACCCACCCTACCCACCCCCCAGCACAGCTCTTGTATCCCAGCCACTCACAATGACAGGTGTTGCAAAAATCTTGAAAAAATTTTCTTTTTAAAATATTATTTATAGCATTTCTCCCTTTTTTTGACTGAAGAGGCGGCTACAGCTCCTTAACACCACAAATCTAAACACAGAGAGCTTGACAAGACAATTTACAGCATCAGTTCCTTAAAAGGGCTTCAGTCTAAAACTCCTGGAGTCTGGTTTTCAGTGGCTTGGATTCTACACCCTGACAGAGCAGCTACACACTGCAGTGCCATAAAAGAGCAGCAAATTATAATTTAAAGACCTGCTTCCTACTTCTGAAGGGACACTTGAGCTCCAGGAGACTGCTCAGCATGCCACTACTGTGCATGAGAAAGATGCTCCCAATTTTTAACAACCGTACCAAATCTCCCTGGATATAAACAACAAATCTCCCTGTAAGGGTTCACAGAACAAGTTTATCTACAGAGCAAAGAGAAGAAGTGAAAAAGGAGATAATGAAATGGTTTTTGCCTGCCAGCTCCACAGCTGTGGTTTTGGTGATATCCCAACAGCCAAAGATTGGGCTCTGGATGCTGGGAAGATGCTGCTTACACAGAATCTGTAATTATAACTGTGTGGCTCTGCTGGAAGTTAACAGGACACAGCAAGGAATGAAAAAGCCCAGCTCACACTCTGCTCCCAACACTTAACAAGCACAAGGGATGCCCGTGGAATTTCTCTAAGAATTTTCTTTCCACCAGCAATGCCCTGCACCATTCTGGGTAGCCCTGTCCCTCCTAAAACTCGACTTCATGTCTGACACTTCCGACAGCATCAGGCAGAGGAACCCAGCAGAGACTGTCCCCATGTCACGGGCACAGCAGAATTCCAGCCTGAGCATCAACAGGAGGTCAGGAAGCTCCCAGCAGCCAAACCCTGGGACCAGAGAATTCCTGCAACCCTGGCAGTTCAACAGCTGCCCCAGTTCAGCCAAGCAGGGCAGGAGTGAACCCGGAGGGACCTTGTGACATTCTGTCCTGGCTGGGAGCATCTTGCACTATGAGGGGACAAGAAACACTCAGGGCAGTGAGGGACAGGTCTCCAAACTGGATTATCCACCTGAAACCCAGCACAGAGCTACACAATCACTGNCACTGCAGTGCCATAAAAGAGCAGCAAATTATAATTTAAAGACCTGCTTCCTACTTCTGAAGGGACACTTGAGCTCCAGGAGACTGCTCAGCATGCCACTACTGTGCATGAGAAAGATGCTCCCAATTTTTAACAACCATACCAAATCTCCCTGGATATAAACAACAAATCTCCCTGTAAGGGTTCACAGAACAAGTTTATCTACAGAGCAAAGAGAAGAAGTGAAAAAGGAGATAATGAAATGGTTTTTGCCTGCCAGCTCCACAGCTGTGGTTTTGGTGATATCCCAACAGCCAAAGATTGGGCTCTGGATGCTGGGAAGATGCTGCTTACACAGAATCTGTAATTATAACTGTGTGGCTCTGCTGGAAGTTAACAGGGCACAGCAAGGAATGAACAAGCCCAGCTCACACTCTGCTCCCAACACTGAACAAGCACAAGGGATGCCCGTGGAATTTCTCTAAGAATTTTCTTTCCACCAGCAATGCTCTGCACCATTCTGGGTAGCCCTGTCCCTCCTAAAACTCAACTTCTGACAGCTCCCACAGCATCAGGCAGAGGAACCCAGCAGAGACTGTCCCCATGTCACAGGCACAGCAGAATTCCAGCCTGAGCATCAACAGGAGGTCAGGAAGCTCCCAGCAGCCAAACCCTGGGACCAGAGAATTCCTGCAACCCTGGCAGCTCAACAGCTGCCCCAGTTCAGCCAAGCAGGGCAGGAGTGAACCCGGAGGGACCTTGTGACATTCTGTCCTGGCTGGGAGCATCTTGCACTATGAGGGGACAAGAAACACTCAGGGCAGTGAGGGACAGGTCTCCAAACTGGATTATCCACCTGAAACCCAGCACAGAGCTACACAAACACTGAGCTGAGGGTCCCCTAAAGCTGCAAGGCCAGTCTCCAGCATCATGTTCTGAGGCACCTCCACAGGTAAATCCAAACACAGTTTAAGTTATAGCCTGAAATACATTCACACTCTCATCCTACAGATTTCCCCAATTATCTCAAAACCACTGCTTTGCTATCAACCTCAGAAATCAGCACACTTGATTCTACATCATGGAATCATGGAATGGTTTGGGTGGAAAAGGAACCTGAAAGACCACCCAGTGCCACCCCTGCCATACAGGGACACCTCCCACTATCCCAAGGCTGCTCCAAGCCCCAGTGTCCAGCCTGGCCTTGGGCACTGCCAGGGATCCAGGGGCAGCCACAGCTGCTCTGGGCACCCTGTGCCAGGGCCTGCCCACCCTCCCAGGGAATAATTCCTCACCAATATCCCATCCATCCCTGCCCTCTGGCACTGGGAAGTCATTCCCTGTGTCCTGTCCCTCCAGCCCTTATCCCCAGTCCCTCTCCTGGAGCCCCTTTAGGCCCTGGCAGGGGCTCTGAGGTGTCCCTGGAGCCTTCTGTTCTCCAGGTGAGCACCCCCAGCTCTCCCAGTCTGTCCATAGCATCCCAAACACTGAATTCCCATCTCATCACTGTTTCCTGGTGTCAGTGTAGGTCACTGCAGGGCTCACACTCAGTCACCTCCCCAGGACAGACTCAGAGAAGCACAAGATCAGCAGCAGAGACTCCTAAAGACTCAGGAGGTTTTGTCTTCCTTATCCCAGTGTCTCCTTCAGCCTGGGCTTTCACTCCCTGCTGTTACACCATGACCAGTGAAATCTGAGCAATGAGGGGTTCAGGGGCTGCATCCCAACCCCCAGCCTCAGACCACACGCTCCAGGGACTTCACTCCAGTGTCATCCAGGAGCCAGCACAGCTCAGGAGGAGCCAGAACAGCTGAACCTTGAGCTCAGCTCAGCCTCTGGCTCAGTCTTCTCTTGGGAAAACAGCACCAGGTGCTCCAACAGTGACCTGCCAGGAGCTCTGGAACAAGCAGGAGGCACCGGCAGCCACACCAAACCATTTGCAGGGCACAACTCAGCTCCCTGGACACTGCTTACCCAGCAAGTACTTCCTAATTTAAACACCATTTACAGAAAAATCTGCTGTTGCTGCACAATCTTGGGGTTTTTTCCTTCCCTTACATTATTATTTAAGTTGTTTCCCAAGGAAGTTTGGCTGTCCATGTTTGGGGGGTGAGTGTAGATCCAGCAACAGCCTCCCTTGCACGATCAGGCAGGTTCCTGCAGGTCCCACACTTCAGCTGGATGGGCCAGCAGGGATGCTCCCAGCTCCTCCTCCCTTAGGCAGGACTCAAGGAGAAAATAAGAAACATCTGAAGAGTTTGAAAAGGAAAAGGCACAAACTGTCAGGAAGAGGGTGAAATTGTTTGTGGTTTGGGGTGGGTTGTGAGATACAGGGACCTCACAGCAACATTTGTCACTACAAACATGGGATGGAGTTGGACACCAATCCCAGGCTCATCCCTGGAGTGGCAGATGAACACATTGAGGGACTTTCCCAGTGAGCTCCACCACCACACTGGATTTGGAGCTCAGAAACACTTTTTGGCTGTCAGATCTCAACAGAATTACAAATCCAGGCTCCTAAACCGCTGCAGATCACACCCAAAACACAATCAAACACAGCCAGGAGCAAACACATTCCCCCACAGCACAAACCCAACAGTTTCAGAAAAGAACAGAGAGGGGCTTTGGACAAGGACCCAGAGGGACAAAGGGGAATGGCTTCCCATGGACAGGATTAGATGGGAAATGGGAAAGAAATTCTCTCCTCTGAGGCTGGGGAGACCCTGGCACAAGGTGCCCAGAGAAGCTTTGGCTGCCCCTGGATCCCTGGCAGTGCCCAAGGCCAGGTTGGACACTGGGGCTTGGAGCAGCCTGGGACAGTGGGAGGTGTCCCTGCCCATGGCAGGGGTAGAACAAGATGATATTTAAAGTCCCATCCACCCCAACCTATTCCATGACTCTGTGACACCCTCGCTGCTTCTTACACCACTGACCTCTCCATACTCCGAGATTAAGACCTGTTTTTTCTATTGTTTCTTATATGGATTAAGTAGAAACCAGCTTACAAAATTCACTTCTTCATCATACTGGAAAACATTGTAACATTAAGGGCTCTGCAACCACAGAGGAATATTTATACCCGTGGCCAACTGGGAAATGCCCTTCGGAGTCAGGTGCAAGGACTGCTGCAGGCAGAGGGAAGGAGAGAAATCAAGGACAGGGAACAAACCAGGCAGAATTGGACAATTCAATAGCTGGGGACAGTGTTTTATTTCCTTCCAAAGAGCGGGAGGCAGCACAAGAGATGCCACAGCCCTGAGTCCCTGCTGTGCCTGAGCAACACAGCTCGCTCTTCCCACAGGATGCAGCACAAGGCACAAGGATTTCCACACAGAATTCGGAGTCTATCACAGCTACCTGGGTTAGGTTGAGCTCTCCCATTCCTCACAGCATTCCCACAGGGTGCAGGGACAGGGGCTGCACTCCTCACTGCTCACTGCCAACAAAAGGCTGTTGTGTCACCACCCCCTCCCAGTGTCACCCGCACCAGACAACAGCTCCCTCACGGCTCAGCTCCCACTTCCAGAGCATCCATGCCCGTATCAGCTGTTGGAATTCCCTGCCACCCCCACCACCTGAAATGTTGGACACAGCCAGCCCACCTGCAAAAGTGCTCCAAGGCACATTTCGCCATAAACTGAGATTTCCCACCTCCTTTGTTCAGTTTTTGGGGTTATAAAGCCAGTAAAATCTCTCCTTCCCTTTTAGGCATGAGAAATGCCAAAAAGCACTTGAATTTGAGCTCACACGCCTGAAGTCAGGGCATGGAACATTGAAACCAACCCTCTTGGGATTATTACTCTCCCCAGGTTCAAGGAACAAGGGAGTTTATAACAACTCAATCCCTGAACTCAAATACTCAGGGGGATGCAGAAGGTATTTTCCCAGTGAGTTCAGCACACCACAGCTGGTTCAGCAGGGCTCTCACAAACCACAAGCATGTGACAAACAATTCAGATTTTCCCTTTGCTTCCTCTTTTTGCCTTCCCCAAAACCAAGGAAGCAGAAAACAACCCCAAACAAGCACATGGCAAGTGTTGAGCTGAGACTGCTGTGAAATCACACGATTTAGATCTATTTAAAGGCCAACTAATCTGCAACTGGCTGCAGTCAGGATGGGCACAGATTGGGAATGAGCAGGGTTAAGGGAAAGCCTGCAATCCTGGCTGCAATCCTCACCAGCCTGAGGGATGCAATCCAGGCTGCAATCCCTGTCAGCCAGAGGGATGCAATCCTGGCTGCAATCCTCACCAGCCAGAGGGAAGTCTGCAGCTCAGGTACTCACCACCTCCACAGATCATGGTTGTGGGAATATTCTCCCACAATCTCTCTAGCAGCTCCCCAAGCCATTTTCTGAGACAAACCCCCACCCACACTGGGACCCAACACCAAAGAGCCTCAGCAACATCACCCAAGGATGGATTTAAGGAAGATTTGGCCATACAGCTCTTCTGCAAGCAAGCAATAGCAATCTGGAATTCACACTCCTTACTGCAGTGCTTTTCCACTTTAATTTGGCTGCGATAGCCATCCCAGTGAAGGGACAAGGAACAACTTGGAAGATGCCTTCTGCCCCAGATCATTCACAAACAGCCCTTGTCTCTCTGTGCTTCAGAGAGGGCAAAAACCTCCAGAGGAGCTCAGGACAGGCAATTTGTCAGACAAATTCCCTCAGAGTCACAGTGCAGGACCTGACACAGCCTGCCAGGAAGGTTCCATGCAACATCCCAGGAGGATGGGACGTTTTGCCAATGCCAGCACTTCCTGCTCGAAAGGCTCTCCGATGTGAGAGCTCCATCAGAACACTCCCTGCTGGGGAAGTGTACGGGTGTAAGACGTGCTGAGGACAGGAAAACCAACACTGCCAAGCTGAAAGGGCTCTGAAAACAACACCCAGGCTACCCCTCACCTCTTTTCCTAAATAAAATCGAGGTTGAGCCGCTGGGTGGCTGAGGAACACAGAACAAGCTCCTCCCAATAAACAACATATCCGAGCTGGGTGCCAAGTACAGGGGCTCGTTTCTTGAAAACCTGTGTAAAACCTGCAAAAATGCACCCAGACCTCGAAATGCCTTCCCTGCCAAAATCAGAATCACAGCAAAAGGCACAGTTCCCCTCTTTCCTCAATGTTGTTTCTGCAGTGCTCCCACTAACAAGACTCCCACCCCACATACAAAGATACTCTGAAGTCAGCCCATCCTGCTGCACACCTCTGGGATTGCCTTTTATACCACATTTCTGCCTCTCTCGTGTGCATGGTGCAGGTTTTCTGCCAGGACACCTCAGCAGTGGCCAGGAGATAAAGTAAGCCACAGTGCAGATACCAGCTGATATGGTTGGCAAAGAGACTTTCTGTTGGTGTTTTTATGGAAAAAAAAAAAATTAAAAAAAAAATAAAAACACCCAAAAACAAACAAACAAACAAAAAAAAACCCTAATGTTAAAAAGATAACAAGCAAGCACTCCCACTCCTCCCAGCATGTCGTGCTATCTCCTCTGCACCTCTGGAGAGGCCGGTGTGTCCCTGCCTGATAAGGGTGTCAGCCCTGCAGACAGGGGCACCCAAGAAGCTGCTGGAGGCGCTGGTTTGGGGCTCCACCTGCTCCACCACCCCCCAGCTCTGCAGGGCACAGGCAGCTCCCTGGGTTGGTGTGAAACAGAAAGACCCCGGCACACACACCCAACACCACTGCAGCTCCCCAAAAATGGCTTTCGGTCCTTCCCTTCCTGCAAGAGCACAATTAAAGGAGCTCGGCGTGGGGAAAGGATCTCGTATGTGACCAGAAGGAAGCACTCTAAGAGCGTGTCCCTGGTGGCAGCTGGCCTGCAGATGACCCAGCCCAGGGACACTGGTGTCCCTCACAGCCCAGAAACCAAACCACCAGCTCAGCAGCTTCAGCAAAGCCACTGAGCAGGGCTGTGGGGAGCCAGGCTCTGGGCATGGAGCTGGGAATGGCTGTGGGAGCCAGGCTCTGGGCATGGAGCTGGGAATGGCTGTGGGAGCCAGGCTCTGGGCACGGAGCTGGGAATGGCTTGGGGAGCCAGGCTCTGGGCATGGAGCTGGGAATGGCTGTGGGAGCCAGGCTCTGGGCATGGAGCTGGGAATGGCTGTGGGAGCCAGGCTCTGGGCATGGAGCTGGGAATGGCTGTGGGAGCCAGGCTCTGGGCATGGAGCTGGGAATGGCTGTGGGAGCCAGGCTCTGCTCATGGAGCTGGGAATGGCTGTGGGAGCCAGGCTCTGCTCATGGAGCTGGGAATGGCTGTGGGAGCCAGGCTCTGCTCATGGAGCTGGGAATGGCTGTGGGAGCCAGGCTCTGGGCACGGAGCTGGGAATGGCTGTGGGGAGCCAGGCTCTGCTCATGGAGCTGGGAATGGCTGTGGGAGCCAGGCTCTGGGCATGGAGCTGGGAATGGCTGTGGGAGCCAGGCTCTGCTCATGGAGCTGGGAATGGCTGTGGGAGCCAGGCTCTGGGCATGGAGCTGGGAATGGCTGTGGGAGCCAGGCTCTGCTCATGGAGCTGGGAATGGCTGTGGGAGCCAGGCTCTGGGCACGGAGCTGGGAATGGCTGTGGGGAGCCAGGCTCTGCTCATGGAGCTGGGAATGGCTGTGGGGAGCCAGGCTCTGCTCATGGAGCTGGGAATGGCTGTGGGAGCCAGGCTCTGCTCATGGAGATGGGAATGGCTGTGGGAGCCAGGCTCTGCTCATGGAGCTGGGAATGGCTGTGAGGAGCCAGGCTCTGGGCATGGAGCTGGGAATGGCTGTGAGGAGCCAGGGTCTGCTCATGGAGCTGGGAATGGCTGTGAGGAGCCAGGCTCTGGGCATGGAGATGGGAATGGCTGTGAGGAGCCAGGGTCTGCTCATGGAGCTGGGAATGGCTGTGGGAGCCAGGCTCTGGGCATGGAACTTCCAAAAATGCCAGAGGAATCCCTCCAGTCACCTCAGTGTATTGTTTCCTTTAATTTCCAAACTAAAATGCCAACGATCCAGAGATGGAAAATCACACCAAGACTTGAGCACAAAAACCCAGCAAAGACTTTCAGCTGCTGCTGAGTTTATCACATCAGCGATCTCACGTCAGTCATGGAAGGTCTGGTCCAGATCCCATCACCTCCACACCCAGCAGGATAATCCAAGACCTGGGCCAGGCCTGACTCACGAGCTCAGTGGCTCATTTCTAAGCAAGAACGAACCAGGAGTTAGCACACACAAGGTTCATTTGACAAATGCTCTTTACTACACGAGAAATAAATGCACTGCAGCAGATGAGAGCCTCAAGCAGTCATTTTTCTCATTACAGCCTCGGCTTTCAAGTTTCTACTGGTGCTTCAGCTCTTGCAAATTGTGTTAACTGATCAGCATAAAGATCAGCCACAGTCAACTCGTGTTTATCTTTTCTCACCACCACAGCCAAGGACATAATGGCACACAGGGCACACACAGTCAACATTAAAATGCAATTTGTATTCCTACCCCATATTTCTATATCATCTACAATATTCAGCCTGTTCAAAAAATCCTGGTTTTCCAGGCTACAGACATTAGGGATGCATTTGCTTCAAGCACAAGACTTATCCCATCTTTCCGAGATTGAGGGTGAGTAGAAGAGCTCACTTCCAAGAATTTTTCCATGCTGCAAGGACCTCTCCTTTCTGCAAGTTACCGTCAATGTTAATGTTTTCAGTACCCAATAAATTTCCCTCAGAGACAGCACATGAATTACAGTCTGTGACCTCAAACACCACTCTAAAATCATCACACTCCTGACTTCTTGCCAGCTTTCAAACAACGCTCAATTATAGCCCAGGATCTCTGTGTGGACGACATATTTCTTAGGGATAGATATCTAGATTCTGGATGAAATATTCCTTAAGGATAGATATCTGGATACAAAGCCCACATGGTTATATAAATATATTTTTTCCTCTATTTTAAGGCATGAAAAGAATGATAAAACTTCATATTTAAAAGCTGAACTGTTGCTTCTCAGCCCTTGAGTATGAAATCCTCAGTTCAACAACCGCTTTCCTACATGTTTATGTGGAGGCAGGTTCAGGTGTGTGTCCAGTGCAGATGGAGAGAGGTTCCTTCAGTTCCCTCTTCTCCTTGAGCAGGACACGCAGCTGCCTCTCCTCGAGGCAAACACCCAACGTCAGCCAACAGCAGCACCTTCTGCAGCCTCCCAGAACCTTATTCTGTGACAAACACATGCTCAGCTCTACAACCAGCATATCCTACTCCTGGGAGCAGTCTCCTCTGGGGCAGTGGTGGCAGCTGCCTGCTGCCAGAACAGGTTCCAGTGGGCAGGAAATCACTACTGGAGAGCAGAAGGAGGGAGCATGACCTTGAGTATTGCACACAAGGTGCCTCCACGACCTCCACTACCCAGGAAACGATCAGCTGATCCTTGCAGGACACACTCTCGTGGAGTGTAGAGGTCAGCAATCCTGGGAAGAGCAGGTTTCCCATAACAACCGAGGAAACAGAGGGAAATGCAAGCAGAGCAGCAAACCATGTCAGCAGTGTGAGTGTAAGGGGCAGTGTGGCACAGTGCAAGACCTTTCCCATCCCTTACAACACCACCCATAAAATAAAAAATGTTGGCAACTGGCATTCCAGATGCTGGAGATACCAAGAGTTTTGTTCAAAACAGAAATCAAGAGTTAACTACTTACTGGGCCATGACTGAGACTGAGGGTGCTTTTGGATCAAATCCTGCAGGTGCCCAAGTGACCTCAGCCAACAACTTGGGGACAGGCCTGGCACATCCCAGCTGCTTCACTGTGAGACACAACATCCTTCTGTATTGAGCCTCTACCTCAGCACGAGGGGGAATGGCCTCCCACTGCCAGAGGTCAGGGAGGGAGGGAGAGATGGATGGGATATTGGAAGGAATTGTTCCCTGGCAGGGTGGGCAGGCCCTGGCACAGGGTGCCCAGAGCAGCTGTGGCTGCCCCTGGATCCCTGGCAGTGTCCAAGGCCAGGTTGGACATTGGGGCTTGGAGCAGCCTGGGACAGTGGGAGGTGTCCCTGCCCATGGCAGGGTTGGACAAGATGCTACTTCAATTCCCTTCCAGTCTAAACTATTCCATAAATCTGTAATCCAAGACATGCTCTGGGATCAGTGTTCAGGACTGCAAATTTTCTGCAAAAACCCTACAGATATTGACTGTGGGTTACCAGGAACAGCCAAGAGTGAAGGCAAAGTCATTGACCTCCAAAAGGGACGGCTCTCACGCACAGAGAAGGATGAATTGCAGCTTTCAGCCAATTTCCCAACTGCTCAGACCAGACTCTCTGTGTTATTTCAGTGCATTGTGTTGCAAGACAACTTGCGTGGTGCAATAAATGCTCAGAGGTTTTAATGCAGAAACGTTTCAGTTGTTTCAGCACAATCCGAGTCCTGCCCTTCACTCTCACCCTTTGTGCTCCCCTGGCTGCAGCCAGGGCTGGCCCTGCTCAGGATACCTCCAAACCTCCCACAACACCCAGCTGCCATCCCACCCCTCTGCTCTATGCACGAAAGGTTCACATCCACAAAAGCAGCACCAGTACTTTATCCAAAGTCACTCCTTCCCATTCCAGCAGCCACGCTGGGAAGCCAAGGGGCTTCCAAAGCAGCCTGCTGTACACACAAAGGCAAACAGGCAACCCACAGAATCCCAATGGAATGGGCTGGAAGGGACCTTAAAGCTCATGCAGTTCCACCCCCTGCCATGGACAGAGTCATCTTTCACTACCTCAGGCTGCTCCAAGCCCTGTCCAGCCTGGCCTGGAACACTTCCAGTGATCCAGGGGCAGCCACAGCTTCTCTGGGCACCCTGTGCCAGGGTCTGCCCACCCTCACATGGAGCAATTTCTTTTAATATCCAATCTAGATCTACCCTCTTTCAGCTTTAAGCCATTCCCCCTTGTCCTGTCACTCCAGGCCCTTGTCTGAACTCCCTCTCCAGCTCTCTTGGAGCCCCTTTAGCTGTTGTTTTTTCATGAGAAAAACCCCAAATTCACACGTTGCTTGGCCAGACAACTCCACAATCCCCTCAGCTGCTCAGGCTCCTGGGAAGCAGCAGCATTGTGCCAGGAGGTCCCAAAACCCCACTGCAGCCCAGGTCCTGGTGCTTCACAGAGGACATTAAAGCCTCTGAGAGCTCGTGTCCAGCAGTTCCCGTCACAGGGACAGGGCTGGGAATGGTTTATTTTTAGCCCCCAGCATCTTTCATTTCCATAGGAGCCGCATCCAATGCTCCCTTCCACAGAACACCTCCTCCCCTGCCTCTCCAACAACTGCAAAACCAGACTGCTGGGACAGAATGCAGGGTTCTGGCTGCTCTTCAGGACAAATCCCACCCCAGGAGGGAAGCAGAGAGGTACCACACACAGGCTGGGTGCTTTGCCAGTGCAGGAAAACAGGGAAAATGGGAGAAGCAGAGAGACATTTGCCACGTGTCCCAGCAGGATTGCATGCAGTGATCCACGCTCCCAGTGAGGTGTGAGACAACAAACAAACACCACAAGTGCAGCCAGCACCACAAGTAATCCAGCTCTCCAGAGCTTTTCATCTCCTCCAGCCAACAGCAGGGAGATGAATGCAGCTCTCCAGTTTTAAACTCCCACACGGTGAAGAGCACCTATTTATACAAATTTTTGAACAGATAAAAGGCCAAGCTCAGCCCAGAGGCCTCTTTCTGCATCCATGTGCTCCTTGAATGGCCCCAAGAAGCACCTCATGGCCCATCTCTCCAGCAGGACCCCCAGCCCCGGGGGTCTCACCCTGGCAGGTTCAGCAGCTGGAAGGATTCCAGCAAAGGAGCCCAAAGCAGGACATGGGAAATGTCCCAAGAGAGAAGGAAAAGGCCAGCTGAGCTGCAGAGGAACAGAGCCCAGTGCTCAGCTGGCTTCCCAAGCAGGACTTTATGCAGGGGGCAAATAAAGCTGTGACCATCCTCCTCCTTTCTTCCAAGGACCCACCAAACTGCTTGAAAGCCTTTTTTTCACCTTCTCTACCCATTTTTATTTCTTTAATCTTCTGCAGGAAGAAAAACAGGTTTAAATCTTCAATTTTGTATCTATTTTTATGTTATTAGAGATTTTAAAAAATGGTGTAAGAGGGGACAGAAGCCAGGCCACTGTAGGGAATTCTCCCGTAGGAACATATTCCAGGAGCTGGACTTCAATGATCCCTGTGGGTCCCTTCCAACTCAGGAAATTGCACGACTATGATACTAAGAGCAGTGAAAAGCAGCACAATGCCCTTTTCCCAAGTGAGGGAGCAGGATCACATCACATCCAGGCTCACTTAGGCTAAGCTGTTCCAACACTTGCACATGGGAGCAGATTCTTTTTATAGAGACCTGGCACAGCACAAACACTCCTCGTGAGGTTGTGTTAAGGGATAAAGGTGCAGCAGCAGGATGTGTCCCCACAAACTGCCGTCACAGGACTGCACTAACCCCACACAGGGATTTCAAGCCCCTCTGCTTGGTTTACATCAAACCAGCAGTTCCATAAATAAACCAGTTTGTAAATTAAGACCACACCTAATGGTATCATGGTCTATTATACGGTAGAATGGCAATGATATATTTTGAACTTGGAAATTAAAGCTACACCTAATGCTAAGAGTGGAGTTTATGTACCTGCCCCATGGGACAAAGGGCTCACTACTCATTTCCTTTACAAGGCAAATGGAAAACTGCAGAAATATTTGGAGGATGTCAAACAAAACTCTAATTCACTCTGTACCCATGAGGATGCCTCACTTCAGGGTAATGCTGACTTAATATTGATGATTTAGCTACTTTAAAAATTCATCCTTCCTAAAACTACAGAAATTGTAAATCCTCATGGAAACACCTTGGACCAAATTGCCAACATTAACCTCACTACATTAAAGCTGAAAGAACTAGGATTGTTCAGCCTGGAGGACAGAAAGCTCCAGGGAGAACTGAGAACCCTTTCCAGTACCTAAAGAGGCTTCAGGAGAGCTGCAGAGGAACTTGGGACACAGGTCTGGAGGGATAGGACACAGGGAATGGCTTCCCATTGCCAGAGGGCAGGGCTGGATGGGATATTGGGAAGGAATTGTTCCCTGGCAGGGTGGGCAGGCCCTGGCACAGGGTGCCCAGAGCAGCTGTGGCTGCCCCTGGATCCCTGGCAGTGCCCAAGGCCAGGCTGGACACTGGGGCTTGGAGCAGCCTGGGACAGTGGGAGGTGTCCCTGCCCAGGGCAGGGGGTGGGACTGGATGGATTTTAAGGTCCCTTTCCCCCCAGCCCATTCCATGATTCTATGATAAAGATTTTGTTCCCCCCCCAGCCGGAGTCTGTGACACCCCAGGCCTGGCACCGCGGCCTCGTGACAGAGAGAAGCTCCCTGCCATGATCCCAGTGCTTCCCACAAATGTGTCACTGCCTCCCTGCAGCACCCACGGGGATTCCTCCGTAAAGCTCTCCGTCTCCACTGCCTGCAGAATGTGATTCTCACAACCATTAATCCTGCTCAGCTATTGAGCACTTGGAAATCAATTGTACAAATCCTGATGGGATCAATCCTGTTCTCACAGTGTGTGCTTTGTGCACACACAAATTAACCTACAGCATTGCAAAAATGAGGAATATCAGCCACGTGCAGCCAGAGCTTTCATTCCTGCACAGCAAAGGCACCTTAGCTCTGCAGTTGTGCAGCAGAACTCAATCCAATGCAGTAATTACAGACCTTATCTGTGGCGGGATACAGAGCTGCAGCCTCTCAAGGTACTTACAAGTGACAATTCCGGGCTGGATGTCTGCAGCTGTAAGGAGGGGAAAATGGGCTTGTTACAGAGCAACAAAGCACAAATTTCCAGACCTCTACAAGTCAACTTTCAAATTTAAAATTAAATTTTCAAGGAGCTTGTATCCATAGTTTTTTTTTCACTTTGAAGCAGAAATTTTTACATCTTTCCTTGTGGTGAAAAGGAAGGGGACAGAGAGGGAGAGGCAGATGCCTCACCCAGCACATACTCAATGTTTACTCACAAAAAAATGCACGTTCCTGGGAAAACAGTTCCAGGGCAGCACCCAGCTGGGACATCTGAGAGACTGCACAGGCAAAAAAATAGGAAAATTCCTGTCTATCAGCTACTAAGCCAATCCTACTCCTAAAGGGATCAGAAACACCACTGGGTCTTTGCCTCCCCAAGTGTTCTGGCAAAACACTTCTCTTATAATAAGCTTTAACAGACAAAAGCCTGATAGAGGAGTAAAACACAGCTCAATCCCATAAATTTGCCGTGCCAATCCTCAGGGTGTCCTGAGGCAGCTCCTCCCTCAATTCAGAGTGCCATGGAAGTGAAGGATGGTCTGTGAAACAGCCTGAAGGGTTCAGACACATCAATCACCAGGGCTCCCCTGGCACTGACAGGACAAGCCATAGACAGGACATGGCTTTTCCTCATCCCCATCAGCATCCAGAGAGCTGAAGGCAAACTCACCAAAACTGCCAGAAATAATCACAGAATGGTCCATGAAGTGTCCCTGGAGGGCACCCCAGGAGGCCTCAGGTCCATTCTCCTGCTCTGAGCATCTGCATCCAGACAAAGTTGCTCAGGACCCTGCCTATCCACAGCTGGAATAGCCATGAATTCCTTGCACCTCTCCAGATCCCTATCCCCGTATTCAGCCCTCACTCCCAAGTCAACATGCTCCCATGCATCCATGCAGGATTCCCACATGCTCTCCCAGCCCCACGCCTCACCCTGCCAGGAGCAGAGCCAGGCTCTGTCCTCTCTCTCACACCCTCCACCATGGAGCTGTGGGTCTCCCTGTCTCTGCTCCAGTCTCATCCTGGCAGGTCCCAAACCAGACTGATGGCCCAGACAGTGCACCCCAGGGCACTCCTCTGCTGAGCAAAGGGGACAGTCCCTCCCCTCAGCACTTCTGCTAACACAGCCAAAGTCACCACTGGCCTCTGTCCCTCCTGATCACCTTCCTGTCCCAGGGGCTCTTCTACAAAGCTTCTTCAAGCAGCAGCCCCAGGGCAGGGCTGGTGTTTGCCTCTGCTGAACATCACAGGGTTCCCATCACCCTGTTGCTCCAGCCTGTCACGGTCCCTCTGAAATCCAGACTTGTGACCTCTCTGCTCCACTTGGCACCACCCACAGCCCGGCTGTGAGGGCACTCACCCGTTAATAACCACATTACACAGCAAATACTGCAACTAATGAACTGTGATCTTATCACGGCTACCGAAAACCAACCAAATTATATGTACTCCTAATCAATGTCTGAGAGGATACAGCTAACCAGAGCACCACCACCACCCCAGCTCCCAAAGGGAGTCCTGCATGTTGTGTAAAATTCCAAGTGGGAGCTGATAGTGTGCCACTCGTGCCAAATGTAAATTATGCAGTGTTAAGATGATTGTCACCTTTGTACCATCACAAAATTACTTTTAGTTTGAGCACTCTCTTCCTCCTGGTTATAAAAATTCCGTCCCAGCAGAGATGCAAAGCCAGGGAGCCTCAAGCAGACTCTCCCCAGCACACACCACAGAGACCCAGCTGACAAGGAACAGAAAACTCTGCTGGGATAAAATAAAGCCATGGAGGAGTTCCACCTGACCACACACTATAAACCTGCAGCGCCTTCTGCTCCACAAGCCCTGCTGGGAAACACTGCAGTGGCAACTTGGGAATAATAAACAGCATCCAGCATCAGTCACAGGAACGTGCACGCTTGGAAACAGAAAAGATGGAAGGTCTCAGCCTTCCAAGAACAAATGGGGCTGCTGGAGAGCACAGCCCTGATACCAGGCACCACCCAAGCACCCCCTTACTGAGGCCTCCAAAAAGGGCTTCAAACCAAAGGCTGAAATTTAACACAGAATCACAGAAACATGGAATCTCCTGAGCTGGAAGGGACCCACAGGGATCATCCAGCCCAGCCCCTGTCTCTGCCCAGACCCCCCAACAATCCCACCCTGGGCACCCCTGGCAGCGCTGTCCAAAGGCTCCTGGAGCTCTGGCAGCCTCGGGGCCGTGCCCATTCCCTGGGGAGCCTGGGCAGTGCCCAGCACCCTCTGGGGGAAGAACCTTTCCCTGAAATCCAACCTAAACCTAACTGACACAACTTCATTGACCCCTCATGAGCTGTGGTGACAGCTGCCGCCCCCACATGCTGCGCGGCATCTCCACATCTCAAAGACAAAAGTCTGGTGCTTTAATCTTGTGGTCTCCACTCCTGCACAGTCCTGGAGAGGAGGGGCATGTCTGTATCCCATTGCACATCCCAGTCACCCATGTCCATGCTTCAGCCAGATCTACCCAAACTCACCCCATCTTCCGAACTGGGACCGCTGTATTTTTCAAGCGCTTCCAAGAAGAGCGACCACTCCTGACTGTTGCAGAAGACCTGAAAAAAAAAGTTTGTGGAACCACCCCTGTGCATTTCACAGGAAAAGAGAAACTTCAAAAATCGTGAAGATTTCCAGAGCTGGGGAATTAGTTGCCATGGATATTTGCTGCTGTGACAAGTTCTCTAATTCTGTGCTGGGGTGAGCGACAGGCACAAAGCACCAAGTCAGCCGGGAACAGCAACACGGCACGGCTGGAACACGGTACACACAACGCCGTGTCTGTGGGAGCATCCCTGAGGGAACTAAGCCAGGGACCCCAACATCACCAGCACCAGGAGGCCAAGTGACCTCCCAAAGGAGCTTTGTGCCCATCCAGGCTGCCCAGCCCTGTTGTCACATCCACAGCTGTGCCATGGGAAGCAGAGTTCACTGTTCTTTGAGAGCCCACCCAGCCACAGTGTCTAGGTGTCTGTGCCAACCAACCAGCCTGAAGTGAGAAGATCTTACTCACAACGGCAATACACAACCAGAAGGCCCCAAAGACAACATTGTCCTGCTCTGTTTCTTATAAAGTTCCTAGAAGAAACCTGCTCTAGCTATTAGTAACAGATTAAGAATCACTGCTTTGTGTTAAAGAAGGAAAAGAGAAAGGCACTGACTCCCACTTCACCATATTTTCCCCCAAATGCATTGCAGAAACTGCTTTAAACAGCCACGCGTGCCCAGACAGTGCTCTCATCCAGAAAGATTTGGAGAATTAAGACTATTTTTAGGGAGTGAAGCACCTCCCCCTGAGTCACTGCAGGGACATATATCTATCCGGTCGTGATTCAAAGCAGAAATAGCCTTGAAGAGTTAGATAAAAATAAAAAAAAAAGCCAGGAAAGTGGATACTAACACAGCTTGGTGTGAAAGGAAGGGCAGAGAAAACAGAGGTGACAACGGGTTTGGCCACCATCAACAGTGCTGACACAGCACCAGCTCCACCAGTGCCCGTGTCACAACGTGAGACCTGTGAGCAGCTCCAACCCCACAGCGAGGAGCAGCATCACCTGGGGACAGCACAGGCCAGGTACAAACAGCCCTGCCAGGAGCCCTGGCTTGCAGAGAGGGAAGCGAATCCCAAGTGCCTGGAAGGGGACCAAAGAGGAGATTTGCTCCCATTTGTTCTGCTTTCATCGCAGAGCTCCACTAAGGCGCAGTCCCACGCTTCCCATCTGCATGTTTAATTCCAATCGTTGATCCGTTTGCAGCCCAGGGCTCTGCACACACGCCTGTGAGTCAGCAGCCACTGCCCCAGCACCACACACACATCCAGCTCTGTTTTCCTCCAGCTCCAGCTCTGCCCAGCCCGCAGCAGGCAGGGAATATTATGTCATCAATTATTAAACAAGCTTTTTGATCGAAACCAAACAAAGGCTGATGCAAAGTGTAGAAAGATCCATGACACGGTGCTGTAGGAACTGCTACAATAATTGAACAGTATAATGAAGACCTGAAGGGATATTTAACACCTCCAGTTAGCTCAGGTTTGGAAGCACTATCTTATTTAGGGATAAATCTCCAGGATGCTGCCTGCCCTCCTGACAGCAGGCTGGGACAACTCACATTTCAGGGTGATAACCTGAGCTGTTGGCCATCAGCTGAACAGACATACAGGGAGCAGAGGGCTCTGATATCACTGATAACACTTCAGGTACCTAAAATTACCAGGCTGAGTTACCCAGCTACAACAATTGATACACAAACACGAAATACAGAGAAGCTCAGCAGTCTGACCTGCTGCAGCATAACTCAATCTACAGATAACGAATGTCACTGTCACTCAGAGGTGAGTTCAGAGCACGTTGCACTGATTGGAAACTCCTTTTCAGGGGAAAAAGAGGCAGGATACAAGGGACGCTGCATGGAAAAGCACAACAGGTTCCTCACAATACTTCTGACAAGAAGGATCAGCTCCTTCCCCAGTGACTCACTGTGGGTACAGAGGATGACAGGCCACACAAGCACCAACTTAAACCCGTAACTGGAGCAAGCCAAGTCAGAGCTGAATACATATTTCCCTGGAAAAAGACAGGCAAAGGAGCTGCAGGAAGAGGCAGGTGATGCCAGTCACCTCTGCAGGCAATGGACAGCCATGCTGCTCCTGGAGCAACATGACAGAGATGGCCAAGGCCTGGCAAGGGTTTTCCAGGGGTGAGGACAGCCATGGATGTCCTGGAGCAGGAGCCAGTCCACACCAACCTCTGCTCCTAATGTCAGCACAGCCCCCGCTGTCCCACTCCAGCAGAGCCGAGGGAGCTCCAACACCGTGTGGGAGAGATGCAGGGCTGGACAGTGACCCCCTGCCCTTGCCTGGGACAGTAAAGCAGAACTACACCAGTGTGTGTTCCAGCCATGGAAGGTGGACCAGGCGACATCAGAAAGGGGTAAGAGGCACCTCACTCGGGTAAGGACCCGGGCAGCTGAGCCCATCAACACCCTCCATACCTGCAAACAGCTCCAGGAGTGAAAGCTGCCATGTGAGCCAAGGTAGCTGAGGGATCCCCACGTGACCAATATCGAGACAGCAGCACAGGCTGCTGTGCTTCCACACAAGTCCAGAGTGCTCTGCCCCCTCTAAGCTTAGTTCTGCACAAGACAAACCAGTCCTGTCTTTTACAACTACATCAAATTGAGTATTTGCTCAGTATAGAATCATGGAATGGTTTGGGTGGGAAGGGATCTTAAAGGTTCCACTCCTCTGCCATGGACAGGGACACCTTCCACAAGACCAGGCTGCTCCAAGCCCTGTCCAGCTTGGCCTGGAACACTTGCAGGGATGGAATGAGGGACGACATCAATCCCATCTAGCCAAATGAAGATGATACAGATAGGAATAAAGCAGAAAGATGGTTCATGGCTCTTGTCACAGTTTCCAACCATCAAACAGAACAAAGCAACAGCTGTAAATCCCCTCACCCAGCACTAATAACCAAGTCATGATGGAACCATCCTTAAGGATAAGATCCGTGTCTCACGCCCTCCTGCAGAGTCAGCAGCAGCTGCTGTTTGGACTCAAGCGAGCACGACCTCCTCCACAGCACTAAACTGGGAGCAGAGCAATCCAGCCTGGAACCAGCAGCACAAAGAGCATCATTCCCCCCACCCCACAGCACCCCTCAAGGGTCATGTGGACACGCAGTGTCCCCATGGAGCTGTGGCAGCACCATGTCCCCAGAGACAAATCACAGCGAGGAGCTGCCTCCAGAATGGGCAAATAACAAGGAGGAACAGCAAAGCACCATATGGATCCTGAGAGTGCCATGGGAAAACAAGCTGACTGGGAACACCAATTATTCATCACTGTTTAAAAACAAGTAGCTCCAAGTCACCAGGAGCTGCAGAGCTGCCCTGGAAACCTGCATGCTCCAGCACCCAAAGAGAGACAAACACTCCAGGATTTGTCTGCAGAAGGAGAGGATGCCACAAAAATCATTCCAGGACAGCATGTTGCCTCATTCTATCAAGTACAATCTAAACGTAAGGAAAAGTTTTCCCCTCCAAGGGTGGTCCAACACTGGAAGAAGGGCCTGGAGAGGCTCTGCAAGCTCACAACGTGGAGATTTCAGGAGCTGGAACACAAGCGTGATGAGGAGGAGCTGAGGGAGCTGGAGGAGCTCAACAGGGACCTTGTGGCTTTGCACAACTCCCTGACAGGAGGGGACAGCCAAGGGGTCGGGCTCTGCTCCCAGGGAACAGGGACAGGAGAGGGAATGGCCTCAGGCTGGGCCAGGGGAGGTTCCGGTTGGATATTGGGAAAATTCCTCCATGGAAAGGGTGGACAGGGTGGCACAACTGCCCAGGGCAGTGCTGGAGTCCCCATCCCTGCAGGGATTTAACAGCCATGTGGATGTGGCACTTGGGGACATGGGTCAACGGTGGCCTTGGCAGTGCTGGGGGAACACTTGGATCAGGGGCTCCCAGAAGTTCTCTCTTAGGCTCCCTCAATCCCCCCACATCTCTACCACCAGCAGTGGTTTTCAAGCCCCTTCTTGAACTCCCCTCCTCAGCTTTCAGTGGAGTCCCAGCACAAGAAATGGAAAAAAACCCTCTGGGTTGTGCTCAAGCCCTTATGATGCCAACCAAGAGTTAACTGCTGGATAACAGAGCTGATGAAGAATGCTGCTCTGTGAAATAAGGCTTTTCCAGGGAAATGAGCTGCAGGATGACCCAGACAAGATAGCTAAAATGCCCCAGGCACTCATCACTGCTCTAAGAGGGGAGTTAATGCTGCTTGATGGAGAAGCCTTTCCCTTCCCAACAATGACATGGTTTTCCTCTCTCCATCTGACACTGCTTTCATCATTACACCCCACGCCCACACGAAGCACTGCTGAAGGCTCTCCAGACAGCCAACCCAGCTCCAGCCCATCCCACAGAGGAGTCAACATATCCCAGAGCTCTTAGAAAGGTCAAGGAGCTTCTGGGAGAACACAACACTCTTGGAGCATCCATGGTCACATGAGCCAACGCCAATCTTCGATGAATTAATACTCACCTGAAGATCCTCTCTAATCTCCTTGAAAACACTTATCTGTTCAAGGTGATTAGATTCTCCCATACAGAGCCGCTAATTATAGATTATGATAAATCTGACTGGCAGCCTGCAAGAGGAGTTCAGAGAGAGAGTTTGGATCATTAGCAAGTCAAGCAGACTAGTCCTGCATCCCCAAACTGCCTTCCCACGCCGGCATCACTGAATCAGCCAAAAAACTTGGTGCAAACAACCTAGGAGGAACAATCAAGGGCAAGTAAAATGGTCCAACCATATTGCTGTGGATTTAGGAACTTTCTAAACCCACACACCTCACTCCAGAGGATGGTACTGCACAGGAACTCCTCAAGAATTCCTCAGCAGCTGTTATTTTTCACAGGTTCAGAACAGGGAATACAAAGCAAAGGCACATGAAGTTTCCCTGGCAGCAAGACTTGATGTCTTCATCGATGTAGCAAAGCTACAGGAGGCTTTAAACGCTCCGTTTGGAAAAAAAAATGCTGTAATTAGAAGCTTTAATTCAGCAAACCGTCCCTGTGAAACCAACTGGGCAGCAAACAAGCGTCGCACTTGGCTGCTGGAGCAAACCCCTCAGAACAGCTCCGGAGGGTGGCACAGCACCCACCCACACACCAGCACCACCAGGGACACCAAGGGGACACCCGGGATTTCAGCAGCTCAGCTCTGCAAACCAAAATCCTCCCAGGCAACGTGACAGGCTGGGGTTTAAAGATAAAGAGCGAGTGGCAGGAAATCCAAATGGAACGAAAAGCTTTAACCTGGAATGAAATCAATCCACGCAAGGAGGTGGCTTGGGCACCATGGGGCAGCTTTCCCAGTTTAGATGATTTTAGCAGACAAACAAAATAAGTTTCTACAAAGCTACTCCTGAGCAGCCACAGCTAAATCAGGTGGGTTGTGCAGCTACAAAGGTGACAAGAGAAGGAGAGTGCAGCAGTTCACCCACAAGGGCAGGGAAGGAGACTTCTGGTGTGGACCTGCTGAGCTGGGATGAGCACAAAGAGCCAGCAGAAAGCAAGACCCGTGACTCTCAGAATGCCAGAGACCTCCATAGAATATATAGA
The DNA here is from genome assembly GCA_008694505.1 of Cyanoderma ruficeps. Lineage (NCBI taxonomy): Eukaryota > Metazoa > Chordata > Aves > Passeriformes > Timaliidae > Cyanoderma > Cyanoderma ruficeps. The sequence goes on along the minus strand of VZDJ01000174.1, from coordinate 12,596,710 downwards.
TAGACAAATATAGATATATGCTCTTTATCAGTGAACAGGCAGCAGCCTGACACCTGTCTGGCTCCTGTCATAAAGTTAGAATTCATACCAAAACAGAACTGCCAGTTTTTACCCCAGACTGTCTCCCAGGAGCGCTCCCCGATGAGCAATTCAAGCTGACACAGCCACTAATTCAGAGCGCTGGTTTGGAAGAGTATCATGGAGGCTTTTCTCCACTTAAGAAAGATTTCACCACGTGTTCTGCACGGTATTTTTGTATTCCTGACTCACAACCAAATTAACTCAGTTGTCATCAAGCCCAGTGATGAAAAGAAGCACAAAACCCTCCAGCATCCCTTTTCCCAAGCAGCTGCTGAAGGTCTGCCCTGCCTGAAAGCTTCACAAAGTTTCAACTCCTTCACATGCTACTCAGAATAATTTTCTTGGGTGTTTCTGTTTGTTGTTTCAGCCTAAAACAGATCAAATGGTCTTAAAATAAACCTGGTTGTTCCCACCTAAAATAATTGTTGAAGAAAACCACTTGCTCGCTCATGACAGGCTTGGCATTGACATGTAAAAATAATATTCCGACACGGTTACAAGTGGCGTGTTAAACTCCAACAGCCTTTTTGACCAGAGTTAAGGCATTCCAGAAAGGATTACAGTAAATTAGCTGAATTACTGAGAGGTAACTACATTTTTGGGGGGTAGGTTGTTTGGCTTAAGTTCTTTGAGGGTTTTCAACAACTCCAAGTAGATAAACATATCATTTACCTTCTGCACTGTTACCTGCTGTGGTCCAACCCCAGGACCAAGGTCTCTCTTTGGGCTCCAAGAATTCATATTCACACCTGACAGGGAGCTGGAGCTCTGCAATCAGCTTTAGGCTATGTGTCAGCAGCTGGAGCTGAGAGGAAATCAGCTGATGAACTTTATGTCGGGAGGAAAAACAGCTTTTGCATAACCTTTACAGAGAATTCCTTTCTCAGAGGGTTTGGCACTTCGAAGACTTACTATTTTATAAAGCTCAACCATCTCCAATATCCAAGATTGTTTCCGTGTCCTGAAGTACAACCAACATCAGCTGCAAAACACTGAGGGTGACAGAACACTTGTGTTCCAAGTGACAAGAATAAACATGATCCAAATCACAGAATCCCTGAATGGTCTGGGTGGGAAGGGACTTAAAAAACTCCCCTCATTCCACACCCCTGCCATAGACAGGGTCACCTTCTTGGACGATAAAAACACCAACATCCACGTTTGTATTTTCACCACTGAAAAGCAGCACAAGAGAAGCTACAAAGATGACACCGCTTTGGATTCAGCCTCGCAGCCTCGGGGTGTCTGACACGCTCCTCGCTGAGCCCACAGCCCGTCTGCACAAACCCACCGCGCCAGACAGCGCAGGGAGCCAGGCACGGCTCGCAGTCACTGCCGGAGCTTCCTTCCGTCCCCCAGCCTGGGCTGGCTTCCCAAGCCCAACATTCCCAGCACAACATCCCAGGCCATCCTTCCACCTCCACCGCAGCGCCCGCAGCCACTGGCACTGCTGGAGGAAGGATTCCCAAGGCTCTGGCAGGGTACAGCAGGAGCAGGTTACGCAGCCAAGGGAGGAGGATTTGGGGTGTTCGGCCAGAAGGTTCTGATCTGGGGAGCTGTGGCAGCCGGAGCTGCTGCAGCAGGAGCGGAGGGATGGAGAGAGAGAAGGATGGGAGATCCAGGGCGCTCCATCATCCCCGCTGCCCCGCACAGGACCCCGCCGCGGCTCTGCAGGATCAAAACCCGAGCCTGGCTTTAAAAGAGGGGGGAAAGCCCAAACTAAGCAATACGAGGCGATTTTCGCTGTGCAACAGCGCAGCTCCCGCGCTCCGTCCTCCCCTCCCGGCGTCCCCCGCCCGGCCCCCCGGCCCCGGTACCTGTAGTAGCTGAGCAGCCCATTGCTGAGCACGAACCAGCGGCGCTGGTAGCCCTTCAGGTAGTTGGTCCACTTGAAGAGCCACCCCTTGTAGGTGTCGGAGCCCGGGGGGGCGGCGGGAGGCCCCCCCGCCGGCCCCCCGCCGCCGCGGCCGCCGGGCTCGGCGCTCATGGCCGGCAGCTCGTGGCAGGCCAGGCAGGGGACGGCGCTAAGGAGCGAGACCAGCCCGCGGGTGCCGCCGCCGCAGAGCGCGGCCGCCTTCCCCATAGACCCCGCGGGGCCCGGCCGAGGCTCCGCCGCTCCCGGGGCGGCCCCGGCCCGTCCGCACCGACCGGGGGCGGCGCCGCCGCCACGTGACCGCCGCGGGGGGGGAGGGAGGGGACGGGGCGGGGAGGGGGCGAGCGCCCCCCGGCGGCGGGGCGGGAACAGCGCGCACCGCCCCCTCCCTCACCCCTCCCCCGCCATTTTGACCCCCCGCCGCCATTTCGTGCCCGGGGGCTGGGGTCGGGGGAGGTTGAAAATTGTTCCATGTAAGTCTTCCCGCAAAAAAATCCTCCTGAGTGCTGCCTGCTCTGCTGGGAGGAGAAGCCCCACCCTACTGTCCGGCTTCCTTGGTCCCTCCAGCAGCACACGGGACTGGGTTTTGTGCCTGAGCAGGTACCTGTCCACAGGGCAGTGTAGAGGCCTGTGGTAGGTGCTGCCTGGCCAAGCGTCCCCGTGTCTGCCAAGGATTCTTCCCTTTCCCCATTCCCCTTTCTCTTCCCAGCCTTTTGTTCCTTTCCTCATTCCCTCTTCCCTTTTTCTCTTCTCTTTCCCTCTCCTTCTTCCCCCTTTATCCTCTCCCCTTCATTCCCACACCCCCATCAGAGATCATGTCTCACTCATCTGCCTGATCCACTCTGATCCCCCTGATCCCATTATCCTCACCCATCACCTTCACACACTGTCCCAGCTGTGCCAGGGGCTCAGGAGGCTCCCCCAGCCCTGGGAATTCTCCAGAGGGGGCAGTGGGCTCCAAGCCTCGGGATCCGAGCTAGGCAGCTCCGCGGGTGAAGGACACTCTGTGCACTGCTCTGGGCTGAGCTCCTGCCCCTCTGGAGCTGGGTGAGTGATTCCTCCCTGGAGACTCCTTCAACCAGGAGCGCTAGGGACACTGAGGTAGCCTGTGGAGCCACTTCTAGGTCTGCAACAGCCTGAGAGTGCTTTGGACTCCAAAGGCTGCTGTTCAGAGAGCTATGGAATGGATTGGGACTGGAAGGGAATTTTAATCCCGTCTAGTCCCACCCCTTCCATGGGCAGGGACACTGTCCCAGGCTGCTCCAAGCCCCAGTGTCCAGCCTGGCCTTGGGCACTGCCAGGGATCCAGGGGCAGCCACAGCTGCTCTGGGCACCCTGTGCCAGGGCCTGCCCACCCTCCCAGGGAACAATTCCTGCCCAATATCCCATCCAGCCCTGCCCTCTGGCAGTGGGAAGCCATTCTCTGTGTCCTATCCCTCCATCCCTTGTCCCCAGTCCCTCTCCAGCTCTCCTGGAGTCCCTTTAGGCCCTGAAAGGGGCTTTAAGGTCTTCCTGGAGGCTGTTGGTGTTTGTGAACTGAAGCCTATCTGGACAGGGAATGTCCTTCTTGATGTAACTACACCCCAAAGTATCCACATGGGTACCAACTTCTCAAAGTCTCATGGATCCCAGTATCTCTTGTGGCTGCCAAGAAGGGAACACACCTTCCTTGGCCATGTCTGGGGAGAGAGGGGCCTCACCAGTGCCACTGCTCTCTCCTGAAGGGAGAGAAGGGAGGCTGCAAGGAACAGCCCTAAAGTCAGGAGTGGGCTGTCAAATCCACACAAACAGGATGTAACAGGATTTTAAAACTGGCTAAAACAGACAAAAATCTGCAGTGGTAGCGTAAAATGTTAGGTGGTTTAACCAGGAATATTTCAGTTGGTAAACTGTATTATTTGAGTCTTTCTGTGAACACACTTTTGTTTTTGAATAGTGCTTTCTTCATTCCATAATAATAATGATTTAGACTAAATATGGTTCCTTGCATTCTGTTAAATGACATAAGAAAGATAGATCATGACATTACCACAGGTATTATGAGGTATATGAGGGCCTCAAGTTGTGCCAGGGGATGTTTATATTAAATATTAACACAACTTTTTTTCATGGAAAGGGTCCTAAAGCCCTGGGACAGACTGCCAAGGGAAGTGGTAGAGTCACCATCCCTGGAAGAATTCATAAAACAAGTGGATGTGGCACTTGAGGACATGGGTTACTGGTGAACATGGCAGTACTGGCTTGACTTGATGATCTTAAAATTCTTTTCCAACCTTAACAATTCAATGCTTTTATCTGGAAGAGCTCAGACACAGCAGCTTTGCCAGGGAGAGAAATGGGATTTGGGCCTTTATTTCTTGCCCTTGCCCCTGCCCTTGCCTTTGCCCTTCTTCAGTTTTGACTTGTAGATGGACCGCACCAAGTAGCCTTTCCAGAAGGCCTGGATGCAGGTGGCAGCATCGTTCCTCCTGGCCTCTATCCGTGCAGCTTCCTCCTCCTTCTCCTTGAGCATCCTGCGCTCCTCCTCAATCTCGGCGTACTCCTGGAGCAGCAGCGCGTGTTTCTCCATCAGCAGGGCCAGCTGGTCCTTCTCGTCATTGTAGACAGCCTGGAGCTCGTCATATGTGGCCTGGCAGGACAGCAGGGATCGGGGACAGCTGGTCAGCAGCTCCTCCCCACATCCCCAGGTGAAGGTCCTGAAACCCATCCCAAAGCCATGGAACCTCAACTGGCTGGAGCCTTTCCAAAGGGATTCAGAAGGAAGGCGTGTGCCTAGTACCCGGGGAGCTTCATGAGATGCTGGGTCCCCTGATGCTCCCATGGAAAATGCTCCCACAATGGAAGATGTGGAGAACCAGCAGTGTGGGGGTGGGTCTGCCTTGACAAATTCTGCCCCAAACGTGGGGCTCCTGCCTCTCCATGGACAGGAAACCAAAATAATCCCATCATTAAACATCTGACAGGGGGATCATTCCTTACAATTAGCAGCAGCTTTCAGGCCCCTCCCTGCATTTTGCTCTGTAAGGAATCCAACAGCTTTTATCCAACCCCATAAATACTGCAAGAATAGGAAAGCCCCCAGGGCCTTCCCAGAGGCAAGTTTTGGGGGTTCTGATGTGGCCCTCAGCCTGTTGTGGCTCAGCTGGGGGCAGGCTGTTGGGCTTCTTAACACCCAGCACATCCCCCAAGGTTTCAGCAGGAACAGGAGCAGAATTTGGACATCAGGTAGGGCCATGAGGATTGGAGCAAAACTGAAAAACCTGTTTCCTGGCATCGGGTGGACACCCCAGACAGACCTATTTGTCCCCAGACACTGTGGGATTTAGCAGTGGATGTAACTTTTCCTAAAGCCAAAGCAGCAGAGGACTCCTGGACACACAGGCAGGACAAAGATCCCTTTCCTGTAGTTCGCCTGGAGGCAGAACTACCTCGCACTTCCATGTCCTCCTGGGTAAGAGCCATGTGTCCCTTTGGACAGGAGTCTACCTGAGCAAATCACTTCATGGCAGAGCAAAGCATGTAAAGCCAATACCTGTTTTTCTCTCATGTCTATGTCGTATTTCTGGACCCATTCCTGAATTTCCCTTTCTGCTTTGCACTTTTCCTGAAACACAAAAGATCAGATCCTTGCAGACATCTGAGACCTGGTAAGAAGTATCCTGAGTGAGAAAACAGGGAAACTTTGAGCCACAGCATCATTATATCTGAATATTTCACCTCCTCCCAGTGACAAGCTTCCCTCAGCTGACACATATGTGGTTTGCCCTGGTTTGAGGATTCTCCTGGGACACTCCCAAAGGGCTTTATTTGGTTTACAGCATGGACCTGGGGAGCTGTGCAGCACCTGGAAGTTGCTTTCTGCAGGAGGAAATGAACGTGTCTGATGGAATGTGGCAAGTCATCGACAAACTGAGGCAACCAGCCTGAAACTGAAGCAAGAGAGAACTGCAAAACACGAATGTGGGACAGAAAGTACTCAGGAGATGGTGCCTTTTAAAGTAAAGAGACCTTTCTGGCTGTAAAACAGTTTGGCAGTGGCTGTATTGCTGTACAACCTGGGGCAGTTTACCTCCAGCCCTGGATGTGTGCTCTGTGCAATCATTCCTGCTCCATTTCCTGTGTGGCAGTGCCCCGGGATGTCCCAAGGGCTCCCAGGCAATCACGAGGTACCACCTGAGCTATTTAGACCACGAGTACAACTTGTACTTGGTGAGGAAAGGAGGCCTCTGTGGTCAGTAAATGCATCTGCCGGGGTGCTGGAATGAGCTGAGCTCTCCACAGGCAGCCCCACTGTGGCAGGAACTGCAGCGGGAACTGCCTGACACAGCCACTCTGCCAAAGATTTTGGGGGTTGTACTGCAGCTCTAACCTGAGTTTGATGTTTTGTCAGTGCCCAGCCCTTCATGCTGCACCATCTGATGCAAGAGTGACAGATGCCCCATCACCACATGGGCTTCCTGCCCATGGGAGGCTGTGCTGGTTGGGAGAGAATACCCAGGATGAGCAAAATGCCTTTTTTCCAGTTCTTGATTCTGTGTCTCCGGTGTGTTCTATTCAGGGCAGAGCTGTTGCTACAGGGGCCTGAGCCTGCCTGCTGGTCCCATCCCTCCTCTTGTATCTGCTCAGCCCTGGGGACAAGGACTTTGGGGTGCTGGTGGGGGAGGGCTGGACTTGCCCCAGCCCTGAAACCCCCGTGCCCTGGGCTGAGCCCCCAGTGTGGGCAGCAGGGGAGGGGGGGATTCTGTCCCTCTGCCCCACCTGCAGAGCTGCCCCAGCCTGGGGCCCAGCACAGGAAGGACCTGGAGCTGCTGGAGAGAGTCCAGAGGATTCCCTGGAGTCCACAGAGATGCTCCCAGGGCTGGGGCCCCTCTGCTCTGGAGCCAGGCTGGGAGAGCTGGGGATGCTCACCTGGAGAACAGAAGGCTCCAGGGACACCTCAGAGCCCCTGCCAGGGCCTAAAGGGGCTCCAGGAGAGCTGGAGAGGGACTGGGGACAAGGGATGGAGGGACAGAACACAGGGAGTGGCTTCCCACTGCCAGAGGGCAGGGCTGGATGGGATATGGGGCAGGAATTGCTCCCTGGGAGGGTGGGCAGGCCCTGGCACAGGGTGCCCAGAGCAGCTGTGGCTGCCCCTGGATCCCTGGCAGTGCCCAAGGCCAGGCTGGACACTGGGGCTTGGAGCAGCCTGGGACAGTGGGAGGTGTCCCTGCCCATGGCAGTGGTGGCACTGATGGGCTTTAAGGTCCCTTCCTACCCAAACTATTCTGGGATGGTTCTATGAAATCACATTTCCCCCTCATTCAGCCCAGCCTGACTCCTTGGCTTGTCTGTTCTGCCAAGTTGGTCAGAGCAGGACCTTCTGAGCTCTCAGCATCAGCCCTATTTCACCTTCAACACTAAATCAGCTCTAAAAGATGCCTTCTACCAAGGCAATATTGTTTACTCTGCTCCCCCTATAGCAGATCCCTGGTTTCTCACTCATCCCGCACCTGTCTTGCTCCAGCCTTGCTGCCCTGAGCTCTGCCCAGTGTCACAGCAGTGTGAAGGTTTCCCAGAGCCGAGGCAGCCGGCAGGAGCAGGACCTGTGACAGGCTCTGTCCCTGCTGTCACTACAGGGCTGCTTTCCACTGGAATCAGCAGAGCATGAGGACAGGGCGGGTGTGTTCTGACAAACACCATGTGCGTCCTGCCAGGAACGAGCAGGGACCAAGGAACTCCTTGCAGCAGGCAGCAGCCAGAGCTGACAGCTCTGCAAACAGGCTCAAACCTCCTGTCCCAGAGCTCTCCTCCCCTTTACCTTCCTGAGAACCAGCTCTGAGGCTCGATGCTCCAGCACCAGTGCATTGAACCGTGCTCCCAGGAGCTGAACTTCCTGTTTCAGCCTGGCACACCTGTACTTGGAGGCTTTCTCATCCTCTTTTTGCTGATTTTCCCCTTCCTCCATGATGTGCTGGATTTCAGCCTCGCAGTCCTTGGCCAGATCTTCCATGCTGGTTTTGAGGTTTTCAATCATTTTATCCTTCCTCTTAAGCTAGACCAGAAAACAAGAGGAATACCTTTAGGAAATGCCCCTGAGGCATAAGGTGGGCAGGAGAAAAAAAAAAACATTGCAAAGGTGGAGGAGATGCAAGAAGGAACTCTCAGGAGTTGGCTCAGGTAGCACCAGGGACCTGCTACTGCCAGCTGAGGGAAGAGTTAGATTTACACAGGAGCTTTGGAAACCTTCCCCTGGCTCCTCTGGGAACATGTTAGTAAAGGCACAGAGCGAGCAAACCATCCCAAGCCCCACTGGCACTGCCACCTGAGGAGCAGCCAAAACAGATTCCCTGGAGTAGCCCCGTGGCTCCCTCAAGGGCTCCGAGTGACTGTCTGGGGGACACAGCTCAGGGAGAAAAATCCTCAGCTGGGATCAGTGAAACAGATTTATTCACCATGTCCCGGACAAGCTGCCAAATTGCACATAAAAGTCTCGATTCCCAGAACTCCACAGAGCAGAGGGAAAGGGAAAAGCAGGCCCTTGCCTCTGCCAGCAGTGAGCACAGGGCAAAACCTTCTCAGCCAACCCCTCTGGCAGGGAGGAGAAAGAGAAGCACAGGTAGAAAACAAAGGATTGTTGCCAGGAGCTCTGGGCTTGGCACACAGGCTAGGAAAGTGCCTAGGAAGTGCCTGGTCAATTATCTGCACCTCAGCTGCAGATAAAATTAAAGATTCATGTAATTTGTATAATCACTGATTAATCACAAATGCTCCACGGCAGCTGTTAGAGTCGGGAGTCACACAAATGTTGGTTTTAAGCAAGAGTGAAGACAGAGCAGATATTAAAAATGGATTTTAATCAGAGCAATCTCTCCCTGTAATGATTTTTCATTCTTTCAGCAGCAGGGAATGAAGCAGCTGGCACTGTCACCCTGCCAGGATACCACCACAGCAGTTTGTGCCTGTCTTGCCACTTCTCTGGAACTCAGGGACTTACATTGTTTAAATTGACTGGTGACAACAGGTTCAAAACATGCTAAATTCGAGTTTAAAAAAAATCAAGCATTCAGTAAGCATTTTTCATTATGTTCTACAATAAAAATATTATTTTTACGTTTTAGATCTGGTTTAGAAAGGATTTCTGGAACTTGCTCTTTAGGAACTGCAACCAAGGGATCGGTTTATAGTTACCAAGGTTTTCTCCAGTAACACTTGGCTGGAAAACACATTCACACAGGATCATACCTCCTCATCTCGAGTCTGAATGACTGCTGCCAGCTCTTCCTGCAGAGCTGAGATTGTTTCTGTGTTTTTTTCAACCTGGAGGGAAATGTCTTTCATGAATTGAATCTTTTCCTTCTCTTCATCAGGACTGGTCAGGAGCCTCTCAAGTGTGAAATCCCGGAACTCCATAAAGGCTTTGATAAACACATCAGCTGGCGACTCTCTCACTCGAACTTCGTGTTTCAGTCCATAGTAAAGCAAGGGGTTGGCCAGGAAGAGCCTCAGGATGTTTCTCAGGGAACATTTCAGATGTTGCTCCACAGCTCTCTTGCTCTCCTCATCTCCAGGGCTGGTAAGCAGTTGCTGTATTTCCACTGAAAGCTTGTGATGTTCCAAAAGGCTGCTTGTGATCTCAGGTCCCAGCATCCTAGCATACCTCTCCAGGGAGCCAATAACCCGTGGGATCAACCTGGTGATCTCCAGCTTGACAATGGTCTCATCCAAGACAGTTAGGATTCTTTCTGTCTCCGTGATATCGGGCTTTAACTGGCGTGGGTCTAACACCTTCATGACTCCTAATGGGATCCCTGCCCTCCCTGGAGTTGCCATGCTCTTCACCAAGGTTCTTTGCTCCAACAAGGATGCTTGGAGTGCAGCTGGATCCCCTGTTGCCATGGATTCAGTTAAACACCAGTGGCCTGGGTGGTTTGAGGTCTAGAAAGGACACAGGAGCTCTTATACAAGGTGAGACTCTGGAAGAAAATCGAGGTCCCTGTGCTGCTCCTGTCACAAAATCTCCCTTCTTGGATTTTCTCTCTAAAAGGAAAACATAGCGACAGCATTAGAGAAACAATATAATTTGGAAAAACATGAGTCCCAGATTACCCCGAGGTTCTCTCTGAGTCTGAGCAGGGGGTCAGGACATGGGATTGTGGATTAGAGCTGGTCTCTGTCCCAGAGCAGCTGTCAAACACCCATGGGAAGGGGGTGATGGACTCCTGTCTTTGAATGGTGGTGGGGAGAAAGCTCCCATCGGCTTCTGAGTAGCAGCTGAGGTAGAGCAGCACAAGCTGCAGCTCTGCAGCCCTCAAAGGGAGGTGGAGAGGGATTTGGAAAGCCCTGGGGCCACCCCAGAGGGAAGGGTAGGGTTCCCAGTGGGAAACCTCTATGGGAAACCTCTGCCATTCCAGGCCTGGCCCTGTCAGAGAGAGGAGGCGAGAGAGGGGATCTGGCAGGACTGGCAGGGACAGGGGCAGGAGGAGGAGAGAGGCAGGGGATGGGGACAGCGGTAGCGGGAGGGCCGACAGGGAGCGAAGGGTCCCTTGGTGTGGGTTTGGGACAGCAGGAGGACATAGGGACTGGGGAACAGTCAGAGGTCCGGGGTGTGATTCCCGTTGGGGAGGAGTGCCGTGGGAGGGCGGGCGGCTCGGGGGCCGGTGCGGGAGGGTCCAGGGGGGTCTGTGGGACCAGCGGCCCTGGGGCATGCCGGGGGTGGGACGAGGAG
>VZDJ01000174.1:12566937-12585933 GCA_008694505.1 Cyanoderma ruficeps | reverse complement strand
GTCCCGATCGCGATCCCGCTGTCAGCGCCTCCCGTTGCCAGGCGACCCGAGGGGGCGGGGCCTTCCCAGCCGCTTACTGTGAGCTGTGATGGCCCCGCCCCATCGGTTGATTGGCAGAGCTGCTGCCCAATGAGGAGTGCCGTGACTGCCAGGGGCCGGGTTCCATAATGGCGGCTGTGAGTGAGTACAGCAGTGTCGTTCCCTCTGGGGTGCCCAGATCTGTGTTCCTGACAGCCCGACAAGTAACCTGAAGAATAAACTTTATCCCTCCGAGGTCACATCTGCCAGGCGCGGGTGAGCCCAGTGGGTGTCCAGGAGCCCCGAGAGGGCTGTTTTGAAATATCAGAACACAAGAGAGTCCCCCTAAGCCACACTGTTATCTAAACTGGTTTTACGGGCCATAAAAGTGATAATGAACGTCAGCTGATGAAGATGCTGATGTTTTACAGGCTGAGTTAATTGGTTGCCTGTGAGTTGATAATGTCTGCGAAGAACATGATGGCCCTTGAAAGCTGCACTGCAGCCGTGCCCTCACCCTCTGCCCAGGCTGTGGCATGGATGCCCTCGGGAGAGGAGGATTCGGTTTCCAGCAGGAAAAATGGCAAAATGCTGAATTCCAGGCCATGCCCACAGTAATGCTCTGTCTCTCACAGGAGCTGGCACAGCACAGTGGTGGAGTGGCCATGTCCTCATGGGCAGCCTTGTCCTGTGTCCCAGCCTTACCTGGCCAGAGCAGCTCCTTTATTTCTGTGCAGGGAGTCTCCAAGTCCATGAATAAATCTGCAGTGCCCACTGCTCACCCATTCCCAACTGCTTCCCTACACAAAGCAAATGAGGGGTTAGTAGTGGGAGATGTAGTGGAACCATCGAGTTGGGCTGGGCTTTCTGGTGGCACTGGTGAGGATGGATGAGGGGACACTTGGCCTTCCTGCCTGCCTGGACATATCTGGTACCATCTCCAGCATCCCCATGTCATTTTCCTCCAGTCTTATTACTTGAAGCAGTGACCTCCATGTGGGTTCCCTCCTGCCCTGAGTGGCTCAGCCAAAGGACTGATTCGAATCAAGAATGGGAGTGAGTGTGACAGTGAGTCTGGGTTTGTGTCCTCCCTAAGCTGGGATATTCCCAGCCCACTGTGAGAAGAAGGGGCAACTGGAACTGCAAGTCTTTGCCAGGCTGTCCCATAGCCTCCAGGGAAAGCACTGACCTGCCCAGGAACACCTTCTTAGGCTCTAATTTGGCAACTGGATCTAACTGGATCTAATTTGGGATCACACTGGATCTAAGTCCAGAAGATCCATGATTTCCTGGCTGCACTATGATTGAGAGCACAGCAGAGCTGTGATTTGAGGCTGCAGAGGGATGTGCTGTCAGTTGGATGTGTCCTCACAGAGCTCATCACATAACAGAGAACAGCCCTTGAGACATGGAGAGCTGCTGCTTTTCTTGACAAGGACTCCAGAAGGGATCCCTGACCCCCCTGAAAGGCTGCCACATGCCCTGCAGATATTCCAGAATGAAATCCATCATGAAAAGAATGTCTTTCCAAAGTTGAGGAGTGTCCTGATTGCTTTTGTTTGAAATGTGCCACTGCTCTCCAAGAAGTGCAGACTTGGACTTCCTGACAGCCACGACCTGGAGATGGCATCAGCTGGCCAGTGACTGTCACCAGAGTCCCCTGTGTCCTGATGTGCACAGCCCTCTTGAAGGGACAGCAAGTCCTTGTGACATCCAGGGAAAGAGGAAGGAAAGAGGCGGAGCCGTGGGTCGCATCCAAACTTCCTCTAAAGAAGGGAAGACTGTGGATCACTGCTGCTCCCTCCTGGACCTGGATAATTACAGACATTCCCATCTTGCAGGAGGAGATGAGGGCGATGACACATGTCCGGAGCAGCCCCGACTCGTCCTGCAGCTCCACACACTGCTCCAAGCCAGCAGCAGCTCTTCAGCCAGGAAGAAAACTGGGTCAGTTTGGGAGGTGGATGAAACATCACCATACCTGCGTCAGTCCTACCTCATCCAGGATGTAGAAAAGCCTCAGATCTATCCTCAAACAATTCTCTGCACCCAAACCCACCAGACTGCATCACTGCCTGAGCCACAGGTGCACAAGAATCCAAAGTATGTGGGGCATGTCCCAGCAGGGAAGGAAGAGCCAGGAGCTCCTGGTGCAGCCTGGGCACACCGTCCCCCACAGTTTGAGTCCAGCTCTGTTCCAACAGCAGGACTCTGTCACAGACACCTGAAGGCCAGAGACTTTCCTGGCCCCAGCTGGCTTCACCCACCACCCAAACCCCTCTCCAGTTGCTGAATCCCACTCCTCTGCAGCAAAGGGGAAGCACAGCTCAGAGTGTGGGAGCTGGCTGGCCAATCTGCTTGGAAAACCATGATCCACCCCAGCCTGGTCTGCCCAAATAATTTCCCTGTTCCTGCTACTACCCACCCCTGTGTGGGACCTGGGAAGGGGCATCAAAGAGGGGGATGATTTGAACTGATTGTGAAATGATGGTGAAAGAGCAGAAGCACACAATGAAGCTTTGCTGCAGGCAACAGCACCCCAGCCTGTCACTGCAGGGACAGTCCCCTCCTGCCACCATCCTTTGGCTGCAGCCTTACATTGTGCTCTGCTGGGAACATGGAGCTCTGGCACCACACCAAGCCCTGGAGGACTCCACAAGGCCGACTGATCCCTGACCACATCCCTCCTGCAGCTTTGGCTGCTGTTTCCTCATTCCCATGTCATGCTGTCAGTGGGATGACAGCATCCATATCCTGAACAGGTGGGAAAGAGTTTGCACTTCCCTTGCCCCCAGAGCCTGTCAGGAAGGCCCAGGCAGGGCACAGAGAAACCAGGGAGTCCCTGCAGAGTTTGCCGAAGGAATGAGTGTAGTGGGGTTGGTGAAAGCTCTGAGCTAAAGGACCCAACAGGGAAACGGGAGAGCTGGAGGTGCTGCGTTGGTTCTGAGAGCACCAGGCTGGAGCTGGGTGGCAGGAGCAGGAGTGCAGAGGGACACAGCCAGCTGTGGGCAGCTGTGGCACAGGAAAATATTCCTGGAACTGTCAGGCCACAGAGACCAGAGTGTGTGTTTAGTCTTTAATCTGTCTGCTGAGGCCAAACCTCAACTCCTGTGTCCAGTTCTGGGCCTGTTATGACAAGAGAGACCTGGAGGGGCTGGAGCATGTCCAGGGAAGGGAATGGAGCTAGGAAGGGAATGGAGCCCCAGGAGAGGCTGAGGGAGCTGGGAAAGGGGCTCAGCCTGGAGAAAAGGAGCCTCAGGGGGGACCTTGTAGCTCTGCACAACTCCCTGACAGGAGGGGACAGCCGGGGGGGTCGGGCTCTGCTCCCAGGAGAAGAGAGAACAGCCTCAGGCTGGGCCAGGGGAGGGTCAGGCTGGTTATTGGGAACATTTCTTCCTGGAAAGGGTGGTTGGGTGCTGGCACAGCTGCCCAGGGCAGTGGGGAAGTCCCCAGTACCTGGAGGGATTTACAGCCATGTGGATGTTGCACTTGGGGACATGGGTCAGAGCCTTGGCAGTGCTGGGGAATGGTTGGACTTGATACTCTCAGAGGGCTTTTCCAACTTTAATGATTGTGTCATTCCGTGAGTCTGCAGCACCTCACAACCTCCATCTTCCAGGCAAAAGCCAGCTGCTTCCTGTCTCTGCTGAGTGGGAACACGCAGGGCTCGATGAGCACGGATACCCAGGCCCTGCAGAGCCCGGCCCAGGAGGTGCCAACACCCAGGGGTGCCCAGCCTGCCCGGGGGACGGTCCAGCTTCAGCAGCTCCAGAGCCTTCAAGGCCACGGGGCTGGGGAGCGGGCAAGGAGAGGGCAAAGGGGGACGGGCATCACCCAGGCTTGGGGCTGTTCATCCCGGGGGTGCTGCTGTGTGCCAGGGCTGGCTGCCATGGGAATGCTGGCACGAAGAACAGCAGCGAGCTGGGGGACCGGAGAAACGGGCGACAGGCTCCTCCCAGCACGGGGGGGACGGGGAGGGGCTCAGGGGGGCTGAGCTCGGTCAGTTCCACACAGAGGCGCTCTGTTAGAGCCTTGCAGCCCCTCTGCCTCCACGGCAAGGAGGGGGACACATTCCCCCGCTCCCCCTGGGTGCTGCTGCGTGCCAGGAACCACTTGGGGACCACCCTCCTCAGTGTGCAGGGTGGGTGCTGTTTGGTTCTAAACCACTCCTTTTCCCACAGCATCTTCACACCTGGAAAACCCCAGGGGTGGCCAGCATGGGTCACCTCTAGGTGACAACCTCCAGGCTCCTCCCTGAAAACTTCTGACATTGTTTCCTTTTTGGCATTTTGTTTTTATTCATCTCAATACATCTCTTCTTGGGTTTCAGTCACCAAGCCAGGTGGTGTAGGTGGACACCAGCCTGGCACTGGTGCCTGCATGACCAGAGGTGTTCCCTGTCTGCCCTGTCCAGCGGCTGTCACAGTGAATCCTGGAATGGTTTGGGTTGGAAGGGACCTTAAAATCATCCAGTTCATCTGGTGAACAGCAAATCCTCATTTTCCTGGACAAACCCAGCAGGCAAAAACTGAGATCAAGAAGGAAGGGTCTGTCCATGGAGAGGAAAGGATGCAAGGCAGATGGGAGGAGGAAAGACAAGAATGTACCTTAAATACTCTGGAAAAGCAAGACTTGATAGATTTGTGGTTTCAAGCAAACTCAGGTGCCAAACCCTGATTTTCCATGCAGTGTTTCTAGTGTTTCTTGCAGCACCTGAATTATGTCTATGGAGAGATTAGGGGAAAGTTTTGTACTTCTTTAAAGAACAGGTTTAAAAGTAAAATTAAAAAAGAATTTATTGCCAAGGCCTGATGTGTGACTTGCCTGTGCTGTCCTGCTGTCTGAGCTATGCCTCTCCCATCCTTTTTGAGAATTCCCTTCAGAAATCCCAGCTGAGAGGCACAGCTTGACGGTACTGAGCATTTTTCAATCCAGTGAAGGAAACACTTGAATGAGGATGTGACATGATTGAGGACGTGGAAGCAATCTTCCAAGGTCCAATTATTCTCTCGAGGTCACTGGGAAGCATAAAAAATAAGCAGCTTCATTTCAAGCAGAAAAGGTTTACGTTATGAAATCCAAACCCTGCAATGGTGACTGGAAAACCAGGACACCAAGTCATGAAATATCCTGAGTTAGAAAGGCACCCACAAGGGTCATCGAGTCCAACCCCTGTCCCTGCCCAGACCCCCCAACAATCCCACCCTGGGCACCCCTGGCAGCGCTGTCCAAAGGCTCCTGGAGCTCTGGCAGCCTCGGGGCCGTGCCCATTCCCTGGGGAGCCTGGGCAGTGCCCAGCCACCCCCGAGGCATGAGCCAAGGAAAAACTCCATGCCTTTCACATCTCTCTCCCCCTCCCTCACAGGAAAGCAGTCCCTTGAAGAGGTGTTTCACTCCTGCAGCTGCCTCACTGCTCTCTCCCAGCCCAGGCCCTCCAACGACCCCATTCCCATGGATTTAAAAGGGCAGCAACACCAGAGGGATTGCACTGCTTTATTGCTGTAAAAGAAGCGTTGACTTCCTAAAATGTCTATGTGCTGGAAGCGGTGGCCGGAGCCGGGGCACGGCCTGCAGGAGGAGCTCTCTGGACGTGTCTCTCCGTTGTTTTTTTGCCGGCAGTTCCTGCCTGCTCCGAGGGCTTCGCTTCATCCGCAGGCAAACGGGAGGAGGGACCGGGCACCCTCCCACTCCTGCGATCGAACACTTCCAGGGATCTTTTAAACTGTTCGGCTGTCTTCTTCCTCCATGCCATCTTTCTCTCCTGTTCTTTCAAAAACTGCTGCCGTAATTGTTTGTGGAGATGATGAGTTTTCTTTTTGGCCTTGTCAAATCTTTTTACCTTTGAGAGAGCAAACATAAGACCTTATTGCCACTCTCCTACCATGAAATAAAGAGCTCCAAAGTGGTGCTTGCCTTCTGGAAGAGACAGATCCCTCCACATCCGCCACATCCCTCACTATGACCAAGGTGATTTCCAAGCAAAAAGTTCCAATATGAATAATCACAGAATCACAGAATCACAGAATCACAGAATCACAGAATCCCAGAATCCCAGAATCACAGAATCACAGAATCACAGAATCACAGAATGGTTTGGGCTGGAAGGGACCTTAAAGCTCATCTTGCTTCAATCCACAGGGACACCTTCCACCAGACCAAGTTACTCCAAGCCTCAGCCAACCTGGCCTGGAACACTTCCAGGGATCCAGGGGCAGCCACAGTTCTGGGCACCCTGTACCAGGGCCTCACCACCCTCACAGGGAAGAATGTCTTCCCAATATCCAATCTAAACTTATTCTCTTCCAGGGTATCATTGGAACAACATCTGAGTCCAGGTTAAGTCCATGGCCAGTGATGCCTGTAGCTTATTCCAAAGCACAGGTGACTTGGGGATAGGATATGACAGCTGTGTCCTGAGGTTACGATGGAGGCACTACCACTCATGTCAAAGGTGGCCCAAACACAACAATTGCCTCTCTCAACCATTGCAGAGAGCCTTGGCACCCCCTCCTGAGCCAGCAGGCTGAAGACCTGAAGGCCTCCCTGTGCCACAGGGTGCCATGAGCTTTGTCCCAGGAAGAGGAGACCTCACCTGCTCCTCCAGGAGTTGCTGCTCATGGGCACTGGTGGGGCCGCTGGAGGTGGGCAGGGGGTAGTCCAGGTCAAGGTCCCAATCTGCAGGGCTGCTCTGGGTGAGAAAGGCCTTTGTGTCACAGGCCCACGGACCTGCTCCCGGGGTGTGGGGGGCCCCCAACCCAGTGTGAGGGTTTCCCAGCCCCAGGATGGTGTGAGGGTTCCCCAGTGTATTGTATTTCCCAGCCCGGTGTGAGGGTTCCCCAGGACAGTGTGAGGGTCCCCCAGCCCAGTGTGATGGTCCCCCAGCCCCATGACGGTGTGAGGGTCCCCCAGCCCAGTGTGATGGTCCCCCAGCCCCATGACGGTGTGAGGGTCCCCCAGCCCGGTGTGAGGGTCCCCCAGCCCAGTGTGAGGGTCCCCCAGCCCTGCACCGGGGCCTGCTGATCTGGCTCTGGGGTGGTGCGAAGAAAGTGACACGAGGCCATGTGTGGCCCTGCTCCTCCATGACCTCCTGTCTCTGCTGTTGATGGTCGGTTGTTGTCATGGTGACCTTGACAGGTGTCAAGGAGTCACCTCCAAACTCTACCTCAGTGACACAGTGGTCCCAACAGCTTCTCCTGCCCTTCACCCACTGCACCAGCATCACCCTCAATGTCTGCCTGGAGCAGTGACCAGGCTCTGTCCTGGCATGGAGCACCTGCGTGTCCCCATGAGGGACACCCCCACCGCCTGCATCTCCAGCTGCAGGGCTCAGTGACAACCAGGATCCACAGCATGGGGACACACAAGGGTGAGTCTGTCCCCACTGGCTGCTTGACCTGATGGAGCACCTGCAGGGATAGAACCATAGAGTCATGGAATCATGGAATCATGGAATCATGGAATGGTTTGGGCTGGAAGGGACTTTAAAGCTCATCTTGTTCCACTCCCTGCCATTGGCAGGGACACCTTTCAGTAGCCCAGGCTGCTCCAAGCCCCATCCAGCCTGGCCTTGAGCCCTGCCAGGCATGGGGCAGCCACAGCTGCTCTGGGCAACTTGTTCCAGGGCCTCCCCACCCCCACAGGGAACAGTTTCTTAAAAATATGCAGTCTAAACCTACTCTCCTTCAGTTTGAAGCCATTCTTCTTTGTCCTGTCCCTCCAGACCCTTGTCCAAATCTCTCTCCATCTTTCTTTCTCTCTCCATCTTTCTTGTTGGCTCCCTTCAGATACTGGAAGGCTGTAATTAGATCACCCTAAAACCTTTTCTTCTCCAGGCCAAGCTATCCCAATTCTCTCAGACTTTCTTCACAGCAAAACTGCTCCATCCCTCTGATCATCTTGGTGCCTCCTCTGGACTTGCTCCAGCAGCTCCATTTCCTTCCTGTGCTGGGCCCCAGGCCTGGTGGGGTCTCACCTGTGTGGGACAGAGGTGCAGGATCTCCCCTCCCCTGCTGCCCATGCTGGGGGATCAGCCCAGCTCAAAGTGGCTTTCTCCAAGGTCAAATCCTGCCATCCCAGCAGAGAGCCCAGCAACAGCTCCTGGCAGCAGGGTGAGGCCAGTGCAAAGCTCAGCATCAGCAGGTCCAGATGCTCAGCTCTCTGGCAGGGATGGTGCCCCATGTTTATGGAAATGAAGTAGGAGAAACTCTGCTGCTCTGAGTACAAACGAGCTGTTGTGACCTCTTGGCAAGAAACCCAGGGAAAGCCAGCAGCAGTTCTTCCAGATTCATGCTGGAGCACTGAAAATAAACTCACCTCTGAAGAGCTGGAACATGGTCTGTGCTGCTGAAAGTACAGAGGATTTGAGATACCCCAGCGAGTAGTGAATTTTACTATTAATAAAATCAGCACAGTTTTCACTTCTCATTTGTACCAGGGCCTTGACAGGGACTCTGAGACCACCACGTGCTCAGGGAGTGTTGTTTTATTCCAGCACAAAATGTGCTGCTGAGGCAGGACAGCAATTTGCTGTGAGTCAGGAGACTTGGAACGACACCAACACTTGTTTTTCCTAACTGAGATACAGCTTCAAGTTTTGAGACAGCAACTCAAAGTCCCGTCATCTGCTGCCTTCCAGAGAGGGAAGGACGAGCACAGGCTCCAGCATCTCTGGTTGGGAGAGACCCAAAGATGTCACGGCCCTTTCTCTTCCCCCACCTGATTATCACAACTCTTTTTCAGGAGATGCCTTGGGAGGTCCATGGTTATTGTCCCTGCCCATGGAAGGGTGTTGGAATGAGATGAACTTTAAGGTCCCTTCCAACCCAAATCACTCCATGTCTTATGATTTGAGCAAGCTGTTCCTTGATTGTGCAGAACCCTGTTCCTTGGTGTGGTCCCTTAGCCCCAACAGATGTGAGGACTTGGAGCCAAGTGGGGTCAGGTTCTTTTCCCAGGGAACAAGAGACAGGACAAGGGAGATGGCTTCAAGTTGCACCAAGGGAGGTTTAGGTTGGATATTATGGAAAAATTCTGCACAGAAAGAGTGGTAAGGCATTGGAACAGGCTTCCCAGGGCTGTGGTGATGCCTCCATCCCTGTAAATGTTAAAAAATGTGAGTATGTGGCACTTGGGGACATGGGTTAGTGCTGACCCTGACAGTGCTGGAGGAACAGTTGGACTTGGTGATCTTAGAGAGCATATCCAACCTTAACCACTCCATCTTCCTCTGATTTTAAGATTTTTAAAATGTCTTTAAGCTCCTGTGATTTCATCTTTTAGAAACTCAGCGACTCAGCCAAGGGCCTGCTCAGCGCAGGGCAGGAGCCTGTGACACAGAGCAATGAAGCCAGCAGTGAAGCCACCAAATGGTTAAGGACAAAGCCTGGAGGGGTTTTTTGGGTGCTGGAGCAGAGGCTGTGGGGCTGGAAGGCAGTCTGAGGGGTGGTCCTGTTTATCTCCTGGCCTCCAGTCTCATTTGGGCAGCTTCAAATACTCTCAGCTCTCTGGGCTGGGCTGATCTACAAGGAAAAATGGAATCTTCCTATATCTACCCTAAAAAAGGCTTTGCCATCATTCCAGCTCCATACCCAGGACAATTTCTAACACTGTTTGAGGACTGGGATGTGGTAGGTTTGAGAGCACAGCTCAGCATAGCCCAGAAGGATATAATTTCCTGGCTCAGGCTCCCCAGCTTAGCAAGTGTTTGCCCCTGCTGCAGATCCCAAATCCTGCTGTACCAGTGCAGTGAGCTCCTGACGAGCCCCAGGGCAACAGTTAATCCCTGCCCTGAAACAGAGATAATTTCCACCCTGTGCTCCCAGGCACACAGTAAATACACCCTGGATTTCCTCTCCCCTGCGTGGGCACATGCTGCTCCTGCTCCAGCACCATCCCAGCACGTTCCATCTCCACTTCCAAGGAAGGGTTCAGCAGTGGTTCAGCAGCAGATCCACGAAAAACTGTCTGGCCCAATGTCATTAACTACACTGTCCCACTGGACACGGGTTTATTTCTCCCACCTTGGACTTTCACACTTCACCTGGAGCTCCTTGATGGAGAGGGACGTTGAGCAAGGGTGGGGAGGGACAGGACACAGGGAATGACTTCCCACTGCCAGAGGGCAGGGATGGATGGGATATTGGGCAGGAATTGTTCCCTGGGAGGGTGGGCAGGCCCTGGCACAGGGTGCCCAGAGCAGCTGTGGCTGCCCCTGGATCCCTGGCAGTGCCCAAGGCCAGGTTGGACACTGGGGATTGGAGCAGCCTGGGACAGTGGGAGGTGTCCCTGCCCATGGCAGGGGATGGGATAAGATGACCTTTAAGCTTCCTTCCCACCCAAACCATCTTGTGATTCCATGATTCTTTGTCAAGCATGTGGAGATGCCACCCATTCCTCAGAGCTGTGACCCCTCCTCACAAGGGGCCACCCCTCCCCATGCCCATGTGAGGGCTATGCCCCTTGTTCCCTGCTCCAGTTGGGCTGGTCCTGCCCTGTGCCACGGGCTGCTCTCCAGGAAGGTCTCCCATCTGCTCCCCTCCCAAAAAAACTCCAGGGCTGGGATGCCTTTCCCTCCTCCAGCTTGGCCGGAGCAGCACTGGACTCAGCACATGGGCAGCTGTCATTGTGGTGGGAAACCCAATCCTCCCTGGGGCCGGAGCAGAGGGATAACACCAGGCTGAGATCATGGCCTGGAATACCCGGTCACCACCCCCAGCCACCTCTCCTGCCACTGCTGGGCTTCCCATGGGCCACACAATCCCAATCCCAGCAGGAATGCTGCCCCTTGGGACCCCCACGACCAGCCTGGCTACTGTCACCACTGCACAAGGGACACACACACACAGCCTCAACCAGCCATGCTCCCTGGAGCTGCAGGGCACCGGGAGCACCACAAGGCACTCAATCCAAGGTGGAAAAGGCAAAGCCATGGATGGAGCCAGGATCCAGGCAGACCCCAGCAAATGAATCAGGGGGTGGGATAGGCAGGGAGTCCCTGGGGAGGGCCCCTGAGCCAGCCATGCTGCAGGTGGAAGGTTTGCAGGTCTCACTCCTCCCTTCCAACACTCCTGGCTATGAAAGAGCCTCTGGAATGTGAGCACAGAAAGCAAACAGGCTCCCGGCCAGAGCAGAGGCCGTTGGCTGATAACAGCGAGCCCTTTGTGTCCTTTTTGGGATGGGCACCCCTCCAGCCATGCCTGGGGCACCTTGGCAGAGGTGGCAGCAGCAGTGGTGGCACACTGGGTGAGAGAGCTGCCCACCCCTCACCTGTGTGCTGGGAAGGAGCCGTTCCTCAGATGCCGCTGGAAGCAGCCTCAAATCACTGCCCTAATAATGGAAAAAAATCGCTGTTTGGGAAAGAGGGCAGGGCACGGGTGGGGATTTTCCAGGGGAAGTGGGTTTGTGCTTGTGTTCAAGCGAGTCACCAGGCTGGAGAGGGGCGGGACAAGCAACACATGGTATGGGGGTTGTCCTGTGCAGGGCAAGGACCTGGACTACATAATCCTTGTGGGTCCTTTCCAACCCAGGATATTCCAGAATTCCATGACTCAAGATGCTCCAGCGTCATCCACCCCAGGGCAGGGCAAAGCTCCCAGCCCCTTTCCAGACACTTGTGGTCAGTGACTGCTCTCCCTGTCACTGCATCCCTCCGGTGTCCTGTGGGGTGTCCCAGTGCCAGCCTGGGGCTGCCAAACTGCAGCTGTCCCTGCTGGAGCTGGAGACAGCTTCCCAGGAGCTGGAACATCCTGAGGCATTTCTGCGCCTCAGTTTCCTATCCCTGCACTGAGCGCCCCTCCCTTCCTTCCTTCTTGGCCAGGAGATCACTGAGAGCCGAGGGTGGAGTACAACAAAAATAGAGCTTTATTTTGGGACAAGTGCAATCGGAGCTGGGTCCTTCGGCCCCAGTGTGGAGATACAAATGTGGCGACGGCCACCACAGACCCCAGCAGCGGTGCCAGGCACACACACTGGGTTGTCCCTTTGTCATGGTGAGCATGTGCTGTGTCACAGCCCAGCACTGTCCTGTGTCACAGCCCACCACTGTCCTGGAGCGATGGCAGCTGGTCCAGGCTGCTCCATTCCCTCGGCTGGGCTCTCACCATCTCTGCCACGGATGCCAGTCTGCAGCGAGCTGGGAGGGGTGGGGACAGCTGTGAGGGCTCAGGGGCGTGGTGGGGACAAAGACGACACTGGCAGCACCACCGGCAACCCTGTGGGATTGTCACGACACGGTGGGATGGGGACAGGAGAGGGGACACGCACCCGCCCTGTCCTGGGCGCTCGGTTTGGCCACAAGAACCAGGGGCCACTCCAGCCAGCAGAGCTCAGTAGTGACACACACACAAACACACACAAACACACATCTGTTACACACACACATCTGTCTTCCCAGGTGAGACAGCAGCTGGATGCACGGAGCTGTGTATCTAGAGCCGTGTATCCAGAGCCACGTCCCTGGGCGTGCCCAGCCCGTGTGTGCACACAGGGACAGGTGCAGAGCCTGTGTGCACACACAGGGACCTGCTCACCTGCACAGAGCCCCTGTGCACAGTGGTACCTGCCAGCAGCACACACCTGCACACACACACGGAGCCGTGCACACCAGCACACATGTGCCAGACACTCGTCTATGTACAGTCTGTACCAATGCACACATGCCCACAAGCACGAGACCTGCCTGCATTTAGAACCTGTGCACACCAACACGTGCATACAGAGCTGTGCACACCAATGTGTGCAGGGTCATACACATCAACACAAGCACGTCCCACACACAGCCATGCTCACACCTGCAGAGCCTGTGCACACCCACAAGCACAGAGCGGTGCACAGACCCACTCACACCTGAGTGTGCAATTCAATACACGTGCTCACAGCTGTGCACACAACACGTGTACACACCAGCACATCTGCGTGCACGCCAGTACACACGTACACTGTGCAAAGCAGAACATGTACACTCACATCTGGGCACACCAGAAAACACACATGAACGCAGCCACGCACACGTGTGCACCTCAGCACCTGCGGGTGCACACGGAGCTGTGCACGCTGGCACACACACACTGCCACACACAGGCACAGCACGTGTGGACTCACACGCACTGGCACACACGTGCACAGAGTCACACACGCTGGCACACACGTGCACAGCGCTCCCCCAGAGCCCTCCTGGCCCCGATCCCCCCGTGGGTCCCTACTCGTGGCGTGGGTGCCGCCGCAGCCCCCGCAGGCCCCAGCAGGCGGCCAGGAGCCGGGGCTGGTGGTACAGCACCATCCCGGCCAGCGTCAGCGCCACGCCAGCGTAGCCCAGCGCGCCCAGCCGCGTGCCGAACAGCAGCCGCGACAGCAGCAGGTTGCCCACCACGGTGAGGCTGCCCAGGAGGTGCAGCGTGAGCGCCGAGGTGAGGGACAGGAGGCAGGAGGTGGCCAGGTTGTAGAGGACGGAGCCCAGGCAGCTGAGCAGGACGCAGCCCCACAGAGCGGCATCGGGGCGAAGGACGCTCTGCCACGAGGGGCCCAGCTCCAGCGCCACAGCCGCCCCGAACAGCAGCACAAAGCTGGGCAGGGATGTCAGGCCGAGCAGGGACAGCGCGTCCAGACGGTCCTCCTGCAGCAGCACACCTGGGGGGACAGGGGACAGTCAGTGGGATATCCCACGGGAACACTCACCCGCCACAGGGACACCCAGCACCCACAGGAGACACCCACCAAGACAAGATCAAGCAGTAGAGAAATCCTAAATGTCACTGGGAAGGGGAAAATGGGGGGGGGAAGTTCCTTCCACAGGCTGGGGGTGCCCTGGTTTGGGGAGGGTCCCAGTTTAAAGGTTTCCTGGTTTGGATGTGTTCAGGAGTTCAAGAGTCCTTCATTTCTGGGATTCCTTGGTTTAGGGTGTCCTGGTTCAGGGGGTGTCCCACTGTGGGGATGTCCTGATTTAGAGTGTCCGCTTTCAAGGGTGCCTGTGTTTGGGGCCAGAGTGCCACAGGGAGGGTTGGACAGGGCAGCTTTCCCAGCTTGTTTCAGAGCATTTGTCCCCATGTTCCCCTCTCCAGGTCATCCAAGGACAGTGGGAACAGGAGGCACAGCAGGGCTGGCTGCCACACACAGATGTGCCCCTACCCTCCCCAGGGCCACTGTCCATGTCCCACTGGGGGTGAAAAGGTGACAGGGTAGTGGCACAATGACCAGTGGTGTCCCTTGGGGGGCCACAGCACCTCAGTACAGCCATGGAGACCTTGGGGTGGGCACAGGGCCCCATGCCAGAGCCCATCCCCAGAGTGCCCCGGGTCACAGGCTCCAGAGGAAATGCTCCCTTCCCAGCCAAAAACATTCCAGCTGGCTCCTCACTGCCATTTGCCAAGGACACCACAGCCCGGGTAGCACCGCGGCCACTCGAGTCCCCAGAAGGGGGCACTCGCAGGGAGTCCAGCAGCCCACAGGGATGGGACAGGCTGGGTGACCGTGTGCCAAGCTAGGGCACTTCCACCCCCCATGGCCCAAGGACACCACAGGGACACTAATGGTGTCATTACTGACAAACTAAAGTCGCAAGCATGACACAGCCCAGAGAGGTGCAAGGGTGGCTCTGGGGTGGCGCCAGGAACAGAGTGGGCAAGGGGTGGCACTGGGGCTGGAGTGATATAAGGGTGATACCAGGGCCAAGGGACAGCAGGTGGCACCGGGGCTGGGGTGAAACTGGGAGCCGGAGTGTCACCATGGTTGGGTGGTACCACTGTGACCAGGGTGGGCAGGGAGTGTCAACAGCAAAAAGGCGGCAGTGGGGTGACACCAGTGATAGGGTGGGGTGACACTGGGGCTGGGGTGACACCAGGGTGCACAGCGGGTGGCAGGGCGAGCAGGGAGAACCCCCAGCACCAGGGTGGCACCAAGGTGACACCAAGCACCCCTGTGCCCCAGGGGCCGTGCTAGGGGTGTGTGGACATGCAGGACAGGGACAGGGACAGGGACAGGTGGCACTTACTCTGCTGGATGGATTTGAGGGCGCGGAGCACGGTGGCGGCCAGGAGGAAGCCGCAGCCGGGCTGGGAGAAGCAGAGCCCGCCGGCGATGCTGCAGGCGGCCCCGGCACACACCGGCCCCATGGCCCAGAACTGCAGCGGGTGCGGCCGCCGGCCCCCCAGCACCCCCAGCACCAGCGTCACCAGCGGCGTGGTGGTGGCCACGGCCTGGGCCACGTCCAGCTGCACGTAGCTCAGGCCCAGGTTGCCCAGGGCCACGCTGGTGCAGAAGGTGAGGCTGAGCAGGTAGATCCTGGCGCGGGGCCGGGGGCCCGGTGCCCGTGCCCAGCCCAGCGGGTAGCCCACGGCCACGCCGGACAGCATGTGCAGCGCCGAGAGCAGCAGCGGGTAGCGGAACCCGTGCGCCGCGAAGATCCACTTGTTGAGGCCGGCCATGGTGGTGCCGGTGCCCAGCCAGGCCAGCACGCTGAGGGTCAGCGGCAGCGCCGGCCCCGGCGGCCGCCCCCCGTCCGTCTGTCCCGGGTCGGGCTTCCAGGGCCGCGGGGAGCCCCCGCCCGCCGCGCTCATCGCGGCTTCATCGCCCCGCCGCGACCGCGGGCACATGGGCACCGGCTCCGCTGCCTCCGGCCGCCCCTCGCCGCTCTGCCCCGTCCTCCCGAGAGCCCCGCGATGGGTGGCGGTGGCAGCGGCGCTGGCGCGGTGGCGGCCGCGCTGTCCCCGCTCCCGGCGGTGGCGGCCGCGCTGTCCCCGCTCCCGGCGGTGGCGTTCCCCGGTCCGGGGGTGCTGCTGGCGGGGCTCAGCGCCGGGGTGGCGGTGCCATGTGTCGGGAAGAGGCGGCGGCGGCGGCCGGGGCCAGGGCAAAGTTTGGTGATGGCGGGAGCGGAGGGCGGACGCTCCTCCCTGCGAGGCCCGCGCGTCACTGCCGGGCGGGCGGGGCGCGGCGGCCGCGGGCACCGGGGTCACACCCAGCGGTGCCGCCCGCCCGCCGGCCACCCCCGGCCCTCGTCACCCTGCGGTGGCTCCGTGGTGACAGCGGGGACCCACCAAGGCCCCGCCCAGCTCCCGGCGCCATCGCCCCCAAACCGCCGCCGCCCTGGTGATTTCGGGCGCTGGATTAAACTCCCGGAGGAATCCCGCAGATTTGGGCACGCCTGCGGTTCCTACTCGGGCACCGCGGTCCCCGAGCCCTGGGACAATGGGGGCTCGGTACCCCCCAGAGGGTTACAGAGGAGGAGGATTCCAGCTGGCACATTGCTGAGGATGAACAGCGCTGACTCGGGCTCCCCAAATCTTTGGCCATCCCAAAAATGCTCTGGACACCCCAAAAACAGCTTCTCCCAACATGCGCCTGCCCCATGGCCAAGTGCGACCAGGACTGGAGGAGCTGCAGGTTTGGGAGCTCCCACCCCACTGCACCTGTAGGACACAGGGCATAGTGTGTGTCCCCTCCTCCTGCTCCTGGCGGATTTGGGGTGCTGGCGCATGGAAAGGAGGAGGCAGGGAGACGCCGGGTCCTGTGCCCACAGTGGGGTTTCATTGCCACCATCTCCCACCCTCTACCACTCGCTGAGGCGCAGGATGAGGATCTCCTTATCCTGGGGTCTGTAGTCAGCAATACCTGTGGAGAGAGGGACAACGGTTTGGGGTGAGACAGCAGCCATGGGGCTGTGGGGGACCCCTGCCACCTCCCCAGGGACGCCCACCCACCACTCACCCATCTGCAGGGAGATGTTGGGCGCAGTCAGGAGCTGCCAGTAGTTCCGCTTCTTCTGCCGGGCCTCCAGCCCCAGCACCTCGGTCAGGAAGGGGCCCTGGAAGGTGTCCTGGGTGTGGAAGCTGGGGGTTGGGACAGTGGGGTCAGGGGAGTCAGGGTCCGGCCTCGGCACTGCTGGCTCTGGTACAGAGCTGCTCCCAAGGGAGCTGCGTGCTGGGAACTGGAGCGAGCCCGGCACAGGTGCAGGACACGTGGCCACCACAGCGTGACCCCCACACACCTGAAGTCATGGGGTTCCAGTGCAGCAGCCGCCTGGAGCACATCCAGGAGGGAGGCGGCGGCGGGCACGGGCACGAGGCGGTCGTAGAGCTTGAGGTCGTAGCACCAGGGCAGGGGACACTCCACCACCAGCTGCACCGTCTTGCTCCCCGGCGAGGCTCCCTCAGCCAGGGCCTCCACGTCCAGGGGTGTCAGTGTGTCTGCGAGAAGCCACCACAGCACTGGTGACACCCAGCCAGCCCTGTGGGGGGACACCAGCGCTGACCCCAATCCCTTTGCCCCTGGCTCCTACCTGGCTCTTCCTGGCAGTGCAAGGAGGCGATGTCCAGGTAGGAGCGGCCGTGCAGCACCGGCAGCACCTGGGCCATGGTGGCAGCAGTGCTGAAGGCTTCCAGGTTGTCCAGCAGCGCAGCCATGGCGTGGCCAAACGCTGGCTCTGTCTGGCACATGCCTGTGGCCAGGAACACCTGGAACAGGGAGGGATGGAGGTGGTGGGAAGAGGAAGAAGGGTTGGGTGCCTGGACACTCCACTGCTGAGCATCACCTGCCTGGGGGCAGCTGTCCCTGCCTGGGCAGCCACATCTGTACCCGTACCCCACATGTGCACCCACACTCGCACCCCACAGCTGCAGCCCCACTTTCCCCCATGCCCATTCCCAGTGCCAGCCCACATGTCCCCTCAGGTGACACCCACCTGCAGGGCCCACGGGGTGCTGTAGATGTTGCCAATGATGCCGTCAGGGCCCTGGGCCTCGGCCATGCTCCTGCTGGCCCTGTGTGCAGCTGCCCGGAGCTCGGCCGCCAGCTCTGTCCCCACCAACCTCCTCCGCTCCAGGCAGGTGAAGGCCAGCGCCACCACAGCCTCGGTGTCTGCAGGGACACCCAGTGTCACCTCAGAGTCACACACCCACCGGGGTGCCACTGCCTGTGCCCACAGGCCCTTACCCACGGCGCTGCCACTGTGCCCAAGCCTTCCATGGTGCTGGGCCGTGAGGAGCCGCCGGATCACCTCCTCCCGCACCCGCTTGTGGTGCACACACAGCGCCAGCACACCCAGCCCGTACTGGTAGTAATTGGTGAGGGGGTGGCCGTGCCGCCGAGAGCCTGGGGACAACGTGTGGTGTCACCAGGGAGAGCCAGTGCCTCACAGCTGGGCATGTAGGTGCCAGGTGGGCACCTGGCAGGGACACTCTCACCTGTCCAGTCCTCCTCCAGGTAGTACTTGAGCCATGTCACCAGCGAGCGATGGGGACGGTGTGTGGGACAGGTGGCCCGCAGCCCCAGCAGGTACAGTGCCAGCCGCCCCGTGTGCGGCGGCTCCGCCGCGCTCCTGCAAGGCACCCGTCACCTCCCAGGACACTGCCTGAGGTGCCACCTGCCCTGAGGGGACCCCGGGACACCCACACATACATGCTGTGCTCAGCGTCCCACCGGCCGTGGTCCTGCAGGCTCCTGCGGGGACAGGGCGTCAGCGTGGGGGACAGGGGCGGCCCCCAAGGCCCGTGAGGGACCCCCGGGCACCCACCTGCCGAAGGGATGCTGGAAAGCCTCCTGCAGCCGCTCCAGGTAGCGCCGCTCCAGGCGCGGGTGGTGCTCCCGGGCCAGGCGCAGGGCCAGGTACACGGCGGGGTCGGGGTCCCTCTCGGGGACCCCCGCCAGCCCCAGCAGCCGCGCACTCAGCGCCCGCACGGCGCCCGCCGAGCCCTCCGGGGGCTCTGCCCGGCCCAGGGGAGGCAGTGCGGGTCAGGGGGCACCAGAGGGCCGAGACCCGCCCCAGGCACGGCCCTGCAGCTCCACAGCCCCCCCAGAGCTGTGTAGGGCCGCGGTGGGGAGGGACCCCCAGCACCCACCCCCTCCATGCACCCCACACCCTCCGTGTCCCCTCAGATCCCATAACCTCCAGATTTCCCGCCACAAAGAGAGGAAGAAACAAAGAGACGTGACATCGAGCAAGAGCACGGACAACTAGAGGGGATGGCAGGGGGCTGGGGTGACAGCCCTGTC